>MBFT01001215.1:8528-18954 GCA_003086725.1 Furculomyces boomerangus | reverse complement strand
TGTAAACAAAGCTGGCTAAATTATTATCCTTCCCAAAGACCCCAGATTGTGATCTGAGGATGCTACTGAATCAACAATATTCTGATAGACTTCTGCTCTGATATTACTTTGGTGTGTTTCAATAAATCTTAAGCGTTGATTTTCTATTTTTGCCATAGCCATGCAGCAGTATTCTTAAAAAAGTCTTTTAGCCAAAAACAGAGTATTTCGCTGTCCATTACGCGTGTGCATATAATAAGCATAAAAATTTTTAGCAGAAATGCTTTCATATGTCAATCTCATCCCAATATTCCAACTATATTTGCCTTTTGGAAACAAAAAAACATAATGAAGAGCGTCAAATGATTGATGAGTATCACTTATAGTATGAGTTTCTCCTCCGCGGCCTTTGATAATTATATCTCTTTTTTTTGCTATTTCATTTTCCATCAGTATAGTAACTTCTTTTAAACCTTCAGATGAGTTATATCTTTGAGGATGTTGCCCAGCTGGTACGGCATCTGCTCTTATAATTAGTTGATTGTCGGCAGCTTTGCCCATATTTCTTTTAAACACGGTCAAGAAATCCCTTACATATCCGTTGCAACGACGCAAAAGATTTTCAAGAACATTAAGAAGAGTAACTAATTGATCTCTTTCTCCTATAGTTGTGCTTCCTGGGAGTTTCATCCAATCCAACATTATTCTGGCTTCTTCTAAATCATGTTTTCGATTGTGTATGTATATCTGAGCATATCTAGGAGTTTTGTTTTCATTGGCTACGAGGCTTGACAATACGTGATAAAGTTTTCCTTGTATTATGACACTTGGATTATAACAACTTGATGGGCCAACTTTGTTAACAATTTGTGATGCCAAAGTCATGGCGTTATTTAACTGGCGGCTAAATTTTTTTAGTAATCTTTCTTGTGCTTCATTGCCTTCCCAAAGTTTGTGGATTTGAAACTGTTTATTGTTTTCATCTGGCATTTAGTAGACTGGAAGTACGTATTTTCCATTAGAGCAACATTTTTGGTCCATGATCTTTCAAGATTCCAAAGCATAGCACCGCACTTAGAGCAAGGAGTTCTTATACCAATATCAATTGGTTTGGGGTTCAAAGTTCCAGAGCTTATTTCATTAGTTCTTGAAAGTGCTGGTGGAAGATTTACTCTCCCTGAATTATTTCTGCTAATGTTATCTCTTTGTGCTTGTCTTCTGATTCCTTGTCTGTTATTGTTAATAGAGTTTTGTCTTTCTCTTTCAGCGGTCGTTATTTCTGCTCTTCTGATTGATTGGCGGTCTTGTTTTGAATTCTCAAGCGCCTTCTAGTTTCTTCAGATGCTCTAGACCTGTGTCTGGATTTTCTGTTGGCATTAGATAACCTGGGGTTTGCTCTGATATTGGTCATTTTTTATTTTAAAAGTATCAAAGAATGGTATATCTATATAATGATACTAAATAATATTATTGATAAAGCTTTTGGGAACAATGATTTTAATTTTTTCCTTTTATTAAACAAAAAAACTAATTAATCAGGTATGTCATTATATAATTACCTTATAAATTTGCAAAAATCAAAAAGTGGATCTTGAGATGGATCAAGCTGGAAGGTTAATTTCCAATATGTTGATAGTTAGTTTTTATTTTGTTATTTTAAATAAAATATATTGTTTGTATATATTGCGTACCTTTGTTTAGCTTGGATTGTTGGAACCTTGGTGTATTTGATTTGGATTACTTTCTTTTCTACAAAAAATTTTTAAATTAGAATTATATTTTCTCTTAACAATAACAGGATGATATTTAAATGTTTACCTTGTTGCTACAGAGAAAGTTGTATTGCATTAAACTTGAAACTGGGATTGTTTGAATCTATTATTGAGATTTAGTTTTGTTAGTATAGTTTATGAAGCTGACATAATTTTTTAATATTTTAATATCTTACCAAAGTGCGAAAAATGGCCAATTTTGGTTATTATTTGGCTGTTACAGATGAGTTGAAATATAAATGCATTTCAAAAGATTAGTTTTGGATTTAAAAAAAGGTATTTCGAGCTTACAGTTTTGTATTTTTACAGCAGGCGGAAAGCTGCAAAACTTAATGCAAAAGAGATCCAACTGAACTAAAAAGATTTTGAGATTACAAGTTTAATATAGGTTTAGATATTTGTAGAGTGTTTTTTGAAATTACATTTTATAGAGATACCAATTCAGAGTTCAAGTAGAAGAATAGAAAATGGTTGTCTAAAGTAGGGGCAAAGGATTGTTAGTTTTTAAAGGTAGATTTAAATGAGTGTTATAAATTGAATTCTTACTTTTTCTGTTTAAAAAACTCTATAAGAAAGTTTTAGGCAAAGGGAATCTCGATCTAAAAAGTAATTTTGATTGTAGATTTTAAGCAAGAAAGTAAAACTAAGATTTTACCTTTGTTTAAAAAACAGTTGTTTTAAAAGGGGTTGTGCAATGGACAATCTAAAAAATAGTTAGTTTTAAATCTTTAATAAAAGACAAAAAAACTAAACCTCACCTTTGTGTATGCTTAAGTTTTTGTTTAAATAGAACTCAGAGATCAGATGAGACAATCTAGAAAGTAGCTACTTAGAATCCAGATTTAAACAAAATAGCTTATAAATTTCTTAACTTGCTTAAAAATTGTTTTTGAAAGATATATGAGAATGGCTTTTAAGACAAATAAGTTTGAGCTAAAAGATTATTTATCAATTTAATTATTATCAAAAGGTAGTTTAAATAAGAGTAGCTTTGTTTAGATTTGTTATTACATTAGCCTCAAAAAATATGTAAAGATCCAAGTAAAAAATCCAAATGATGACAAATCAATCAGGAAATGAGATTTATCTGAGATTTGTTGAATTTTATTTAAAATCTAGTTAAGGCTTTATTATAAACTTGTATAAAAAAACTTGTTTGTGTTAAACTTATAGGATTTAAGCTTGGGTATATTCTTGAAAATTCAAATTTCAATTTAGTTGCTAAAAGCAAAGCAGAATAGAAAGAGAATTTCTAATCTCTCAACTGCCTTGTGGATTTATAAATTTTTTAGGGGGGATTTTCAGAAGAAATTCATAATAGTATTTTGAATCTTTTATTGGCTTATCAAATATATGGAAAATTGGAATTATTGGTTAAAAGAATAGAATAGAAAATGTTGGTTTTATTGGCCAAGACTGTGATGTATAAAATCTAAAGTGTTTTATTGGGCAATTAAATATCGTTGGTTAAAAATATAAAATTAATTGGCCAAATTAGATTATAGGAAATTAAAATATTTTATTGATAAAAAACTGTCGATTGGCTAATAAAAATAACAATTAAAGCGTTACACACACACACTTTTCGGAGATCCGCGCATTATATATAAGATTGGAAAAAATATTTCATCAAATTTTTGGCTTCAGGCTAAAAATCAATTGGTCTAGCTCCAGTAAATCAAAAACAAAATATCTGACAGTCTATAGGTCGATTAATGAAAATTAAGTTTATTTGTTTTTATTAGTTATAACTTTGTCTCATTGGTATTTAAGGTTTTGCAATATCAGTGCTGTAAAAACTCTCTTGAAAAAAAATAAAGGCTTATACCAACATCCAGACTATATATCAGTTTATATATAGCAAAAAGTATAAAAAACACACGCTAAGTATAATATATATTCTACATAAATAATCAAGATACCATAAACCCAAAACAATAACTTTACGTGGAAAAAGGTGAAAAGTAAAAAATTTCACTTTTGCCCCTTGCAAAAAGCATAGCTCAAATACAGAATCTATTGGTGAATTGAGAAAATGATAAATCAGTTAATCGTCGAATCAAAATGTCAATTAATTTTGGCTCTATTTTTATTGGTTTAATTTTAGTACGTTTCATATAAAATTGTGGAGTAAATTCGAAAATAAAGCGACTCTTCTCTGGGAAATAAATAGAATAAGGAATTAGCTAGTACAGATTACCAACCTGGTGATACAAGATATCAAAATAGCTTAACTGTTCAAACACATTCTATTGCTTTATTTTGATAAAAATACATACAAACCTAAAACATAACAATCACCTTAACAATCGCACGCTTCCGTGGCGCAATTGGTTAGCGCGTCTGACTGTTAATCAGGAGGTTGCTAGTTCAAGCCTAGCCGGGAGCGAGCGTTAGTAGTATAGCGGTAGAATAGTTGCCTTCCAAGCAATTGGCCCGGGTTCGACTCCCGGCTGACGCATTTTTATTTTTATTATATTTCAAATGATTTTAGCAAGATTTGAATAATAAACTATAGATTTGAATATCTTTGACCCAGAATTATTTTTACTGGCAATTTTTTCCATAGCTCGTAATATTTTAGCAAATTTGTATGTGACATTTTTGTACTAAAGTCTTTTTTATTTTTGATCTATGGTTGGCAAAATTAACCATACAAAATTATGTAAATTAATTCAAAAAAGTAACTATTATTTTTATTGGATATTTCTAATAGAAAGAAATTCTATTAGATAACATAATTCTCAGAATTCAACTCTGGTTGTTTGGTTAATGTTGTTTACATTTTTAACAATAAAAATTCACTACACGTATTTAGAAAATAAATGCTTTTATTTTGTTCAAATATGTAAGAACTTCTTCTTTCTCATTTTTTGTTACTTTTTATCGAGCTTAAACACATTTTTAACAAGACAATGAAATTTAACTGGTTGCCCAGTACCGATATCCCAGATACCGAGGACAATGACTACATTTCAAAATGGAAAATTGTGACTAGAAGAAGGCTAAAAAATTGCCTTCAAACAATATTCTCTTGTAAAAGCAAAAAATCTCTCGTGTGCTTGGCGCTAACTAGAATTGATGAGTATGACAATGGAGTCAAAAGCTTATATACTGCTTTTAATTATACCAATAGATGCCAACTACTACCGCTAAAACCAAACATAAAGAATCAAGTGATAAAACTTCATCTTAGCGGGGTTCATAGACCTTGGGAAATAAAGCAAAATTTTGGATTCTAAGGGGATAACAATATCTAATAGCAAAATATATAGTGTACTTGGGAATTACAAAAGAAATATTAAAGTTTATGGCTTAACTAATATTCTTAAAGGTTATATTAACCAAAATACGTTATTCAAAACTATTGGTTTCACTGAAGCGTATATATGCACCTATACTGTCAACCCAGGTAAGCAAATTATAAGTTTTTATTATTTTCCACTTTTAAAACTATTCTGATATGCTTAATTTTAGATGATATAAAAATTTTGGTAACCTCAAAGCACCTTATGAGCTTAACAAAGCACCCAAAAATGCTTCATATTGACGCTACGTATCGATTAATTGATTTGGGTTATCCTGTAATAGTTGTTGGTATAACTGATGCAAACGGCATGTTTATATTAATTGGCATTGCAATAGTATCAAACGAATCGGCAGATACTTATTTTTGGGTCATGGATAGTTTGCGTCAAGAAATTGAAAATAAAGGAGGTTTCTTAAACCCTTATCATATAATCGGAGATTCTGCACCTTCAATAACGAATGCTATTCAAAAATTTAATCCAAACTGTATTTGAGTCCATTGTTGGGCCCATGTTTGTAAAAATATTGAAAAAAGGCTAAAGTCAGTTGATTTAGAAATAAATAATAGGATTTTATTAGGTATCAAATTTCTGCAGCTATCTAGCAGCAAAAAAGAATTTGGTATTCTTTTAAATCTTTTTTTGTCTAAGTTGTCCAACTTTACTGAAGCAGATCAGTTTTCGGACTATTTTTCAAAAAATCATTTACAAATAAACAGTTCCTGGTTTGAAGGGTGTAACTTATTTGGTCCTAGCACCAACAACAGCTTAGAACAGTTCAATCCAACCCTAAAAAAGTCATATTTGAATTGAAAGAGGCAGAGCATAACATTTTTTATAGATATATGCAAACTTATTATAACTGATATATCAGTAAAAAAGAAATCAGAATTTGATATGCCCAACTATGACAAAAACAGTTTTATTAATGAGTGTGGATCAGTTTTTCTTTGCAAAATCCAAACAAGTTCTGAAACATCAGCATTTTTAGCTTCCGATTCACTTCTATCACAGGATAAGATAGAACTGATCAAACAAAAATATAATACGAGTAATTATATACCTTTCGTGAATACAAAGAAGTACACAGGAGTATATCAATTGTCACAGCCAAAAATGAATTAAACACATGGCATGACATTATCTGCAACTGTTTTAATTTTTTAAAACACAAAAAATGTCACCACGTTTATCATTATCTTAAAAAATGTCAAAAAACAGATATTATAAATGTAACCTTGTTTTCTCAAAAGCGAACAAGAGGTAGACCAAAAAACATTGAAAAAAACGCTTCACAGAATCGTTTTAGCTAGCATATTTTACTACTTTTAGTTTATTTAAATAAAATTATCATAGCACAGTTTGTGGAATATTTTTTTCATTGTTTCAAGATGTTTATTCAAGCTGAAATTATAATATGTTTGGAAAAAAACATTAAAAGACACTTTATTGTTCCAAAAGATCACAAAAACGGCAAACATTAAAACGGACCGCTGAATCTGCTGATGTAGAAACGGTTTAAGGTCCTCCTACAATAACCTTTCTTTATTCCTTCCACTTCCAAATACCAACAACTGTTTTTTTAACAGAACCTTTACCACAAAAAGTCACAATTATAGGTAGCATTTTGTGTGGTTTCCATTTTCTTAATTTGTTTACAAAGTGGTGAACCGTATCTAACACCGTACTTTTAGGAAATTCCAATCTTTTTTGTTCTTTTTTATTTATTTTACAGAGTAGAGTGGTGTATTGAATTAAAACCTAATATGCTAAAGAGGAGCTTATAAAATATGTTTTTTAAAAAATCTGTCGACCTTAACATATAGTTCAACATTTTAACTAGTACTCTTGTATCATCGTTTAATATTTAGAATGTTTTGTGGTATGCAAAGCTACAATTATCTATACAAAAAAGTTATATTAATTTGTTTTTATAATAAAAATAATTGATAAATTTGGGTTCTTACTTAATCGTGATCATGATTCCATCTTGTTTTTAAGATCAGATAAGCTGTTTAAACTTTTTGATTGATGTAAGGTTTAATTTATCTGGGACTGCCTTTTTGAAAATTAGAATTTCTTATCAGTGTTAAAACATTAGCAAACAATTTCTTTCCACCTAGATCAGAATTATAACATGTCTAGATTAAATTTGACACTCGTAATGAATTCGAGCTTACCAGATATAAATAGTGTAGTGCATTTACAGAGTTTGACAATTTAAAAGTGCGTCCAAAGAATTAGGAACAAAAACTAATGAAAGGGGATGGAAGTGTGATGATTAAACAAAAGCCCAAATAATTAGAAAACTCCTGTAGGCCAGAAACCAATAAAACTCTGTTTTGAATTTCATAAAAAAAAGTGACCAATAAAAATAATAGTTGCTATTTGTATTAATTTACTTAATTTTGTATGAAAAAACTTAATTTAGTATCTGTTTATTTTTAAGCTTTGATCTATTGTGGCTATCTAAAAATTTTTAATGTAAAAAGAACGAATAATAATATACGAGATTATTGGATTATTTAGTTTTTCAATTTGATATACTTATTATCAATAAAAATATATTTTAAAAAAATTACCAATGCTAAATCCCACGTTTAATAGTAAACCCTTGTAGTAGTCAATCTGGGAACTAATTCAGAATTGAGTTGTTAATTTCCACATTTAAAATCTAACTTTTTGATTTCAACGATTATACGGTTTTGAAATTACAAAAATATAATTTTTTACTTTGTAAAATTTTTTTTAATACATTCAACGGATTTAGAGCAAAAAAATAAATTTCTATTTTGAAACTTTCTACTGAAAGAATTGAACTGAGATACGGTATGATAATACAATTATGAATTATTTATTAGTGTATTATCCGTTCAAAATTGGTTGCTTATGATTACCCCCAATTAAGATTATTTATTTCATATATAATCTTTTTTAAATGCTTGAATTTCCACTTTTTGGGAATTCAAGCTTTTCAATTAGTTTTTTTTTCCTCTTTCCATAGTTATTAAACATACCAATAGTTTATTCCCTTAAAATTTCTTATAGTCAAGTTTCAAAAATAGAGTTAAAGTATTTAGATTGTTAAAAAGATTTATTCCTTAAGGAACAGTGCTTATTTATATAAAATAATTTAAAAAAAATCTAACTACTCAAGTAAGCAGTTTATAAAAACAATATCATTCACTATAAACATTAAAAATAGATTGGATTGATAATCTCATATATATTCATGGGTTTGTTTTGTATAATTTGACAGCTAAACCGAGTTTATTAATACCGATTTCTATTTACAATAAAAAAAAAGAAAGTTTTTTATTTTGCCAATACTCTACAAAATAAACAAATATTATAAAACAAAACTTTGTTTGAAGATTTTAAAAACACCTTAAAGTCCAAGATTAACCGACGTCACTTTGATAAAAAAAAGTTTTTTTATGAAATTATTAGAATAAAAAACTCTCCATTCCAAGTAAATTTCATATCCTTGTAGATAATTATTAACATTAAAACTGGGTAAATCAAAATGATTTATCAATAGCAAAGAGCCAATATAATTGGTATTAAATAAATATTCATTTTAAATTATAATATTGAATTATAAACAAAATTTAGATTTTAGATTTTGAATCCTCCAATTCAACACTTTGTAAATATCTATTAACATAATAAAGTTTATTAGAATTAAGCATTTTCATTCCAAAATTTTATTATTTTGGTAAAAAAACCAATTATACATTCAATTTATTATAACCCTCTTAATATAAATATTAAACCATAAATCATAATTTTTTAATCTGTTATATAATTTCCCAAAAAATGAGAATTCAAAAAATATATACAAAAAATAATGAAACACAATTAAGGGAAATTAATTTTAATATCCCAAGATAATTGAATTTAAATAATATTAAATGGAGTAATTATAAACAGGAAGGTAATAATAAAAAATCAAATATTTTGATTTTACATATAAATAAAACTATACACTCCAAGATTTTATGTCCTAAATTTTTATTAAAAGATAAAAAATTTTCCAATCCATATATTTGTATAGTATAAATATTACTTGCTAATAAAATATTGAGGATTTAAATAGAAAATTTATTTAAAAATTGGCTTTTTATAAATATAAAAAACTTATCAAATCTAATCAACTTGTGAATATTTAACTTTGATTTATCAATTAAAAATCTTTATATGAATTTCAAACATGAATTTACAAATTTCGGGAAGATTGAAACATTTTTTATACTGCCAGAGATATATAAAGAATATATTAAAAAATTGGGTAAAATTAAACTAGAAAATATTTCAATGAAATTGATTTATATATAAAAATATGATACATTAAAAATCAAAAAATAATTTCCCCTAGGTTACAAAATTGTGTCCACAATTTTGAATCAGTATCTATATATATTATAATATTTAACTTTCCTATCTCCCATTTTAAATATTTTATTTCTATTTAATCAAATATAAATCAAACTTCAAACTTTATATAATGTTATTAAATATTATTTTTTAGAATCAAGAACTATAAAAAATCTCCAGATTCTATCAGATATAAAAAGTATTCTACTGAATTGCTTATACTTGCTGTTGAAAATGCTAATAAACCAATATTAACTATAGAAAATCTGAAGATTAACTGGGAGTACCATATTCAACTGTCTTTGCAAAAACAAAAGTCCAAATTTTCTTTTTAATATGGCAAACTACTTTGAAATTTCAAGAAGAAAAGAAATTAGATGTAATACTGATCTCTGCAGATTGGGGATATCTTTTGACAAAAAATAACCTTAAATTGATATAAAAAAGTTAGTTAGATTCAAACCAAATAGAATAGTAAAATTCTATATTAATCTTCCTGGGAATGGCTGGTTTTGAGGCTTATTGCTGAGGAATAAAGAGAAAATATCAGAAAAAAATAAAATATAAAGGGAAATAGAGCCAGGATTAACAAAGTAAATATAAATAAATCTTTGCTAGAATGAAAAAAACAATAGGAAATACAATCTTAAAAATATATCAAACTTTGACTGAACAAACATGACTAACAACCCAGGTAAAATAAAGGTATTATAATATCTATCATTTAAATTCCAGAAGTTAAAATAGATAAATCTAAAGCAAGTGCATTAGTTATGTTTAGCGGAACAGCTTTTAAAGAATTGCTGCCACATATGTTGTGTATAAAGCAAAAAATCTTTAATGATTATTTGTCGTAGTACAAAGCTGTAACAACTTTATGAAAAGAAACTCTACGTAGCACCTTTTGGCAAAGTGCAGGTTTTATCTTTGTTGAAAGATTTCCTTCCACAAAGAGTTTTTTATACACAAAACTTAAAAGGAATACAGGAG
>MBFT01001199.1:0-14076 GCA_003086725.1 Furculomyces boomerangus | reverse complement strand
TAAAAAATTGTTCCTAGCCCTATCATAATGAAAAATGGTAATGGATGAGAGAAAGTTTCCCAAGAATAATTGTATGATAAATAATACAATTGGTTCAAAAATAAAAGTTTACTTTTGATTTTTCTTTGAAATGGATTCACAAAATAACACAATAAAAACTAGAATACAACTTTACCTCGAAACTGTCTCCAAAGCAAAGGAAAAAGCAAAAAATAAATCAAACAAAGATCCAGTAATAAAACAAGCTAATATTTTAGAACCTATAACAACATTTTAATATAGTTAGGACCCCCTGGAAAACCCGATATAGATGATTGCTGCAACACAGGATGTTACCCTTGTATCTTCGATATTTACAGAGAAAAGTTAACAGCATACAACAACACCATGCAAAAATGTAGATATAGTTTTGTAAAAACAAAAATAACTTTAAATTTTATAGGTAATGATGAAGCTGACATTGAAGATCTATTACTCAAGAAGAAATCAAAAAAAGCTATACAAACAAATGTCAAAAACTTTGAACCTTTAAAAGTAAAATCAATAAGAAAACTTGGGTATAATGGTGTAGTTATAGAACTTGAAGGTTTTAGCAAAGATATAGAAAAGAATGTTGAATTAGGGATTGCCAAAGGAATGCACGTTGGTTTAAGGCAAGTTTCGAGATCAACAACTATATCTTATGATTAAATACAACTCTAGGGCTCAAATAATTGAGAATGGTGAAAAAAAATGGAAAACAAAGATATTTACACCCATAGTTTTAATATCAAACGTTGATAGAAAACCAACCCTACACTTATTCATAAAGGTATTTATAACGAAAGAAATTTAGAAGTTAATTTGCTGTTATATAGCTCTATTTAGAAAATTCTATGTCCAGATACTTTGCACTACTAGAACCAGGGAATTCAATTCTGGCTAAAGGGCCATATTTACAAAGCGAAATAGAATACGAGAAAATGTTCACATCTAACAGCCTTCTTCTTATAGCTGGAGGATCAGGAATTATGCCTATATACCAAATAATAGAAGGAATTTACAAAAAGTTGCAAAATATTTGTAAAGATGACTTTACCAACTCTTTTTGTCTAAGAGAAATATTACTGATTTACAGTGTGACTTCTCTTGAAGATGCTTGGTTGCTAGATAAACTTGAAGAAATGCTATCTGATATAAAATCTCTGCTATCAAAAAATTTTGATCAAAATTACAAAACATCCATAAAGGCAAATATTATAATAACAGGAAAAGACGAAAACTATAACTCGTACATCAAAAGTCTGGAGAAACTTGATATTGATCAAATCAAAATTCAAAGCACTGAATATAAACCACAGAGATTCATTTTTGAAGGTACAAGTAAAGTAGAGTCGATAGACCAGACTAACTTTTTAGGTTTCACTCAAAAACAATCTGCTAAACCCAAAGCCAACCAAGTAATCCAAGTGATTAACCATAACAAACGAATTGACTTGCAAAATCTCAAGGACTGGATTTCTCCTAGCTTCATTGAAAAAATCATAGATAGCCCCAAAATCCCTTTGAAGTCTGTATACACTTCAGTTTGTGTTATATGTGGGCCTCTTGGATTTAACAATACGATATCCTCGATTATGTCTGATATAAAACATATCAATTTTGATATATTTGTGCTAGAAAGTTGATATGGTTTTAAGATATTATATTGGTGAGTAATGGTTTAACAAAAGATACTTGTATACGAAAAGACGCTTTAAAAACAATAAATTTATGTTTATGACCTTTGGAAACTTGGTGGTTTCAAAAAATGTTGATTTTTAGTAAAACTATTCCTACTGATTTGTTGATCCAAGTTTCTGGAATTACTATATCCACCAGCAACTTTTCCATCCAAAGATGTTTGAGATGAATATGAATCGAAAGCTTTAACAAGTTTCGTGGGACTTTTCAGTAAAGAGCTGCGAGTTTTTACACCCTTAATTAAATTTGCTTCTTGGGACTTGTTTTCTTTAGAATTTCCTGATGTTGTAGTTGCTAAAGTTTTGCTTTGAGGTTTTAAACTACTTTTCAGTACTTTCAAATTGGAACCGTTCATTGGTAACAAACTTGCCTTGTTATCTACAGTTTTGGTGTTTTTTTCTGGAACTTTGGTTTCTGTACTTAATGGGGTTTCTTCATTTGATTCATTGTTAATATTCAAAATCATTGACTGATCTCCATCTTTTTTCCCAACAAAACTTTCAACACTAAAATATGCATTTTTCATACTATCGTTTATGTCAATTTCATAACTATTGTGTGCTAGCCCAGAACCCTTAAAATACCTGTTCTGGAACCCGATACTAGAACTAAATCCTGGTGTTTCTTCATCACTGTCACTTAATGAAAAATTGCTCATATCACTTGAACTTCCTGAATCATCATTAGCAGTATGTTTCTCTTCGGAATTGAGAAAATCTTTATCATTTTCTTCGTGATTAGTGGTTTGACTTAATTCGAGTTTAGGCTCTTCTATTTTTTTTGAAAATTTTGTACTTTCGGTCATACCAGTTTCATTGTTTTCTGAAATAAAAGATTGTTTAGAAGTTTCAGTTTCTGGTTTTGCTTCTTTAATTGGTATTTTTTCATTTTCTTGTTCTTTTGATTCAGAAATGTTGGCATTTTCTTCTTGAGTGTCGTTAGGTGGTTCTAAAGCAGGTAAATCAAAAGAAAGTGTGGAGCTTGATTTCAGTGAATTCAAAGAATTAAAACCAACCTCAGACACAACATTTTTATTAATATCAACCAAGTTATCATAATTTGAAGATTCGATGTGCTTGTCCAAATTTTTTTCGTGTCCTTTCGAAACATCTTCGAAATTTTGGTCAATATTTGGTTTTAAAGGATCATTGAGTATCTGTGAGATGTCTGTAGGATTTGATATGTGTGGAATAGGGTCAAGGGTATCAGGTCCTGTTGAGAGTGTGTTAATTTCGGCACATTGATAATCCTCACAATCAGGGATAATAGTTGAATCAGGACTCTTGACTTTTGATTCAAGCGAAAATTTCTTATCAAATGGTCCAATAATATTTTTAGTTCCTAACAAAATGTTGCTGCTTTTTTTTTCAAGATACTTATGGCTATTACTGCTTAAACCCATATTTTTAATAAAACTATTTTCTAGTTTTGTAAATTTGTTCATAACAATTTCTACACTAATGTCCGTTTGATTGCTTTTTCTATTTTCATCTTTTTGTGAAAATTTTTTACCTAGTTGATATAAATCATTTGTTGAACCTTTTTGCGAATCCATTAAATTACTATTTGATATTTTTTTTAAACTGGTTATAGCTGAAGAATAAAGATCACTGTTTTCGCTTGGTTCAGTAGTATTAGTTATTTTGAGGTTATGTTTATCATTGAAATTTGAGATATCAGAATTGCATGTTGAATCATCAGAAAACTTTTTCAAGGATTTATCCGAGTTTAGGTCAGATTTACTTAGAGCTGATTTACAGGTATCAACAGAATCTGTATCTGTAAGCTTATTGTTATGGTTGTTGGAGTTGCTTGTATATGTTTGGTCTATGCTCAAATTGTTTGGTGATTTGGGTTTGGTTTCGAAGTTTCCCAAATTAGTGATATTGTTTCTTTCAGGGTTTTCTTTCTGATCAGCAGTATTGAGTCCGTGGTTATCTTTAATTGAATCTGAACCACCAATATCAGTTAGTTTTGAAGAAGGTGTATCAGTTAGCGCTTCTAAGAAAACTAAATTATCGGATTTTAGACTGGTAAGATTCATTTTATGGTAAATAACCGATAAGCGCTCCCTAGACTCGTTATGAAGCTTTGAGTATCTCTCTAACTTATTTTGATAATCGCGCAAGTTTGTATTTGGTCTTTTTGTATTATCAATGAAAGAGTTACTAACCAAGGAATTAGAGTATCTACCATTTTTAGAAATAGTAGAACTGGTACCAATACTTCTCAACAACTCGCTACTATTGATAAGCTCACTTGATTTCTTAGTGTTTAATATTGGAAGACTGGGCTTATAAGAAATAGTTCGATTCATACCGCCACCAATTGTATTTGCTTTAAATGATCTGAAATTATTAGCACTAGCTGAAAATACGCTATAATCACCTTTGGTATTATTTTGACTTGCTGCAAGTATATTTGAATGACGTTGTGTATAGGTTGGGTTGATAAAAGAGAGAGAGCTTCTATTTCTTAATATTCTTGGTTTTTCTGTATTCCGTGTAAATTGCCTGTTATTAATATTGCTTTTGGTACTGTCAGCGGAAAGAGAAAAGGTAGAACTGTTGATACCCATATCACTATTTTTAGCTTTTACAACATGATCTAATGTTCCTCTTGCTCTATTTATACTTGCATTGCTCATAGTTCTGGCTTGGTTTTGAAGTAAAAGGTTTTTAGAGACTTTTGTTGAAGAACCATTAGACTCAAGTTCTTCAGCAGAATTTTTCAATTCACTATCTGAAAACATTATTTTCTTGCGAATTTCAAAAGATGTCCTCGCAGCATTCACTTGTTTCTTCACTAAGGTTCCCTTATCGAGATAGCCATCGTTAAGTTTGGTTGATGGCCCAGACATAGGTAAATCAAGCGACCACCTACTACTGGAATTGCTTGCATTTATGCGGGTTGTGCTACCAAGCCCTGTTGCTGCAGTTTGTAAAATACCTCTCATTTTTACCCTACTCATAAGATCACTTTGGCTACTTTCTAGAGACGAATTTTTGTCAAGTGATATCATAGACGCTCTACTATGCAAATGAGGTTTGTTTTTAATATTGATGCTAGAGCGATTTAATATACTTTCTCTTAAGGATAGTCTTTTGTTTGCAGAACTTGACTTTTGGATTAGTTCGCCTGTTTTTTTTAGGCTTGATATGTTAATTGTACTATAGCTTTTTATGTAATCAGCGTTGCTGCTAAGTGAAATATCGCTGTAATTGCTTTGATTAAATTCATCCACGGGTTTTCCAATAAGCGAGCTATTATAATCCTCAAAGCTATTCAGTATACCTACGTCATTATGTTGTTTATTATAGCTAATACCGCTATAAGTAGAAATGTGGGTAAAAGTGTTGTGACCACGAGCAGAAGGATTTACGTGAGTATTCAAGACACTATTACTGTTTGATTTGATGTATCCCTTTGGGATTTCACGTTTTGGTTCATCAGCAACACTGATGTTTTTTCTAATATTTCTTTGTGCTACGCTTTGACCAGTTTCATAATCATTAATGTTGTTACTAACACTAGACCACCTAGATTCATTGCTTTGAGATTTAAAAGCACCGATTGAGCTATAGCGTCTGATTTTAAGGTTGCTAAACTGGGTTGGTATTAGGTCAAGAGAAAAGTTGGTTGCCGATTTTCTATTCAAACTTTTTTCTAACGATGGTTTTTGCAAAGAATTGAGCGGGCCAGATCTCCTTCTATTCAAATTAGCATCTACTAAACTATTTCTAGTTGATTTGGAAGATGAAAATCGTTTAGGTAAACTGTGTGTACCAAGATCAGAAATTATGCTAACATTTGAAGTATTTTGATGATTAAAAACAGCACTACCTTCATAATCTAGAATGTCAATGATTTTTGGATTTTTGTTGGCAAGGTTTAGTGAATTTTGGTTCGCTAAAATTTTTCCATTTTCAGAAATAATAGAATTTCTAGTATAGATGTTATCAGTACTAAGTTCAGATAATCTTTTTGCTCTCAAACTATTCTCTGATTTCTGGACGGTATAAAAGTTGGAATTGGGTTTTTGTGAATCGTTTGAAGCTTCAAAGTAGGGGATTGTTAAATCCAATTCGGAAACCATATGTTTAACATTGTGTGTAGTCTTTTCAGGTCCAGGTCGTGCAGTATAAATATGATCGGTACTGTTATCTAAGGCGTGCATATACTCATTTTGAATTTGTATATTTTTTGAGTGATGTTTAGATAATCTGTCATGAACAGGCATATCATTTCTGACACCTTTGTTTGATGAGATACTGGTTAGACTCTTATAATTTGGTTTTCCTTCTGATTTTGAGGTAAATTCAGATAAATCAATGCTACCAAAATATTTATCTGAGTTCCAACTTTCATGATTGGTGTTTGTGACAAGATCGCTTTTGAAAATTTCAGATTCAAATAACTCCTTTTCATACATTGTAGCAACATTCAAAGTAACTTTTCGCATCAAATCCATTTCGCGTTGAAGAGCAAGGACGTTGTTTGATAATTTATCTTTTTCTTTGGTATCAGCGAGATTCTCAATTCTAAGAGCAAGGTTTGATTGTGAGAGAAGAAAAGATAGGTGTTGTACATCGGCTATATTTAGCTGACTAATTAGCCGCATAAACTCTTCGTATTGTAGCTTGTCTGCATTTTCTACAAATGTAAACTTGTGATTTGTTTTAGAGTCATCATTTGATTTTATGGTAGAGTTTATGGTCAGCTCTGCTAATTCCAATTCGATGTTTTTTATTTTTAAGTCGAGGTAACTTAGTTCTGCATCAATATGGAGGATTTTGGCTTGTATTTCGTTGATTTTGAGCTCTATTGCTCCAGCTTCTTTCATAGAAGCCATTGAGCTTGATGTATTGCCAAATTTTTGGCTTAAAGGTTCGAGATCGGATAGTTTTGTAAATAGGCTGTTTTGTAAGTCTATCAAGTCATTTTGTCGTTTGGTAAGGTCATCTAAATTTGAAAATAGAATTGATGCGTTGAGACATTGTTCAATATTACTGTCCAGGAGAGCTTTGAATATAGTAACTTTGGATTCGTTGGGTAAAAGCGAAGAGCTATTAGAGTGGAGAAGAGGCAAAGATGTTTCGTTTTCAGAATTGGGTTTGTTAAGAGAATTGGTAGAGTTGGCAGAATGAGATAAAGGAGCTAATGGGGGAAGTGTCTGAGAAGGTTGAAGTAATTTAGTTTCTAGGGCAGATTTTAGATTGGCAATGGTTTTTTCCTGATTTATATATTTCGATTGCATGTCATTTATAATTTGTGTGTACTCATTTCTTTGTTCTGATATTATGGATGTCACTTTTTCCCAATTTGAGTCATAATAATTTTCGACATTGTTGACACTGACAGCAGAATCGTTTTTCATTATACCGCTTCTGGTTAAAGACGTTGGTGAAAACTGTGTTTCAAGTAATGACAGGGTGCTCGATACGTCGTTTTTCTTTTTGACAACGTTTTTGTCATCTTTTTTTGTCAGTTTTTTGGAGAACGAACCAATAGACGAAATAAATGACGCGACACTCTTTTTTCTGTTCTTTTGCAGGTTGGTTGGTTTTTCGTCTTTAGTGTCTACTAAAAGAGTTCCCATTGATTTAACTTTGAGGTTTGTATTATTTTGGGTGTCATTTTTCATGCCATTAGATGATTTGCTTTCATTGGGCTTATCTTTCAAGCTTTCTAACCCTGGTTTGTTTGATAGCCCAACGTAGTTGTTATTGTTAATATTATGTTTAGTTCCAGTTGTTTTTCGTGTTAAACCTTCTCCTGAAATTTGCTTTATAGATAACAGTTTTTCCAACCTTTCGATTTCTTTTGCTTGATAATCTGTCTTAATCTCAAGCATTTCGATTTCTCCTTTATTATCTTCTTTACTCAAACTTTTCTCCTTTTTATTTCTTGTATTGATATATATTGTTTCTTTTATTGTATCCTCTATATTCTTTTTTCTTATGTTGTATTCTATAGACTTTTTCTCTTCTTTTATTTTTTTTTGTTCTTCTAGTTGATGCTTCAGCTGTTGAATTTGTACCCTCAAAGCTGACACTTCTGAATCTCCCCCTTTCTCAACACTAACCACCACCTTGTTTTTAATGTTCCGTGCCCGATTTGCATATCTCAGCGTGCTTAAACTTTCGTTGTAGTTTTTAGATGTTTCTGTAACACAAGCAATCATAAGTGTTAAGGAATTCCCTCCAAGCGAATCTTCTAATAATCTTGTTAACTTTGAATTCCTGTATGGGATATGCAACTGTTTCTTTAAAGCATTTCCTAGTGCTGAAATAACATTACCAAGTGCAAGTAGCCCTGAATTAATTGATATTCCTTCCCTCATTCTATCACCAATAGAATTCGCTTTTTTGATTCTTTCTGAACCTGCCAAATCTACCAAATGTATTTTTGAAACTATTTTGCTTGCTTCCATATTAATCGATGCCAAACTCATTTGGTGATTCTTATGAGTATTCAGTGATTGCTGTGTTAGTGTAATAGTAAAAATAGCATGAGATCTTGACGAGTATGCATTTGTATCTGTGGATCCTGTCGTTCTGTTCGAATTACCTGTGACTAGGTAATCAATCAATTCATGTTTGTCTTTTGCAACTCTCTTTTCTATATTTTTCCATATAATCTTTTCGCTGTTACTTTTTTCTGATTTAAAAAACGAATCTTGATAAGAGCTTTTTGTATTTTTTTTCTTTAGTTTGCTGCTTTGTCCTTCATCTTCAAAAAAGTTGCCTGATTCTCTGTTAATTGAACCTCTCTTTTTCTTTTTATGAAATTGTAACAAATCATAAATTTCATCATTGTATAATTCAACAAACGTTGCCTCTATCTGATATATAAAATCTTGTTCTTGACTACTTTTTTTTTCAAGAGTTGAGTATATATCTGCAAAAACTCGCGGAATAACACCGGCATTATCTGTACCTAACTCGTTTACGCTATTTGGTGAACTAGTTCCCATTGTATAAGTTTTTCCGCTTCCTGTTTGACCATAAGCCATTATGGTAACATTGTATCCATCCAAAAACTGTGTTACCAATGGTTTTACGCTTTCATCATATATTTTGTTTTGATTGTTTTTTCCAGAGTATATATAATCAAAAGTAAACGATCTATCTGGTCCTATCAACACTTGGTTGGCACCAGGAACTTGGCTTACACAAGACGAATCGCCTCTGGATTTTTCACTTTCTGAAAGTGGCTTTACCCGCAAAGCAACTCTTTAAAAATTAAAATATACAGGTTAAAGGTGATATCAAAAATAAAAAGACATAATAAATCTGTATTGAAAATAACTTACTTCACGTGGCTGATTGACATATTTTAAGTTAAGTATAAGGTTATTGAACGAGTTGTGTATAATACTATATGATGTACAATAGCTGAATTATTGTAACTGTGGTCTATAAATATAAAAAGAATATTATATTTAATAAATTTATCTTTTAAAGAGTCAAATAAAATGTAATAAAAACTTTAATAACTAAAGGATCTTACTTTGTTTTATCTTTTTTGGATATACCGGTATCCTCTAACTATAAAACTGCGAGTGGAATATTTCAAAAATGACGTGTGGCTGTATGAAATTAAGATAATTAGATAAACTGGAAAATATATAGACGTTTGAAAAAGAAATGTAGAGAAAGTAAATATTTGTTTTGATGGCATTGAAGTGTTTACTGAGGAAACAAAGGACGAATTTAAAAACACCAAAGCAATTTAAATGTGTAATGATGTAATTGTTGTGTGGAAAATATACAAGGAATTAAATAGAAACGCAACAATTGGAAAAAAATCAGGATATCATTAAAAAAGAATATGCAGTGAAACCTGTGCTGGTTCAACTGCAAAATTTTGATTCTTTTGATAAATTTTTCTCTTGTTGAAGCAACTTTACCTCCAACAAGGAGAAATTACATTGGCTGTTATATTTGAATGGGATTTTACAAATTTCGATTTGCTTATGTTGTCCTCAACGGAAATTTCATTTTATGGTATAGTAAGCCAAAAGAATAAATTGCTCCAATAGAGGCTTTACTTTATATTAAAGGTGTGAAATAAGGTGTCATTAGTGGTTAATATAATTTCCGTTTTATTAAAATCCCTGTAGTGGAAGGGAATATTGGATTTTAATAAAGTGCTTTGATATTTTTTTTTGTGGATATGTTAATATAATATTCAAAAATGGTGAATATAAAACAGAATATTGGTTATTATAAGCGGGAGGTATAAAAATAAAACAAAGGGAGAAAAAGGTTGGTTGAGATTACCAGCAAAATAAATTTTGTGATTAAAGTGTGGAGAATATAGATATAAATGTTTTAAATTTTCGATAATATGGGGTCAGTTGATTTATACAACAGTTTTTGTGCTTTGAGATTTGTAGCTACAAGAAACGGGGGAAATGACGCCATAAGGTATTTGAGCGGTATGTATATTGCAATGAGCTTGGGTATAGAAATAGTTTTTAAAGTAAATAAAATACTTACATATGAGATACAAGTGAAAGATGAGGAATGGGGTAAAGAGAAATAAGAGGGAATTGTAAAATTTTATGAATTTGTGTTGAAAAGGAAGATTACTCAGAAACGCAAATCAGTAGAATTTTCGTTGATTTAAGACAATTAAATCCAGGGGAATATTGAATGGAATTAAACGCGAAATTGATTCCTTTTTTTAAATATTATCTAAACGATTTATCATTCACCCGAAACTCTTTTTTTTTTCGCAAGCGGTAATATACAAAACTTTCGATGTTTCGTGAAAAGAACGGGTTTTAGTCCATCTACTAAAGGGTAGAGTATTGCAAGATTCACAGTATATTTACTTTTCTGACTTATAATAAGAATGATACATGTCTTACAAGTATTGGCTTGTTAAAATAGGTCAAATTTATTTTTGAAAAACCACTCTTACCAACGGTTCTGAAATAATTGAAAGAAAAGATTCAGCAAAAGTTGATTTTAATCTATCAACAGAGTTACTACAAATTGTGTGTAAAGCCTTTTGATAAAAATAAAGTTGATTTTATAGGTTCACTATTAGCTTTTTCTGGTTTATGGCTATTCTTGATAACAGATTTTTGAACAACATTTACTGACCTTTTTCAATACCTTTTCAATTTTTTATTCATGGTTATTGGTTAAATAGAAATCTCTTTATAAAAGCAATGATTTTCTACAATATATTCTTGTTTTATTGGAGAGATTTTTTAAAATATAACCAATGGTTTTAAATAAAAATAATGGAAAAGCCCAAGAAAAAGACAAGAAATGATTCGTGTAAAATATACCCGCATTACCAAATACTCTTCCAACTGTGTAAACTTAGCACAATTAGTTATTTTTAGCAAGATTAACCCTTTTTTTGAAGTATCAAATACAGAATGAGAAGAAGAGCAGGTATATCAGGAATTCAGCAACGTGAAAAAGAAAAGGTAAAAAGTTCATTATTTTCAAAGCCACAGTTTTTAACAATTTGCCATTTAAATTCTAGAAAATATTACAAGAAAAAGGTGATGAAATTGCAGCAAAGCAAATTGAAAAGGTATTTTGAAAACCAAAAATATAGTTTTATGGTATAAAAGAGTAAATTCAAAATAGCTTGGAACTCAACTAGAAACTTTCAAGAGTAGTCTTGAAAAAATAGCAAGTGAACATGGAGAACAGATTAAATCAGATCCTAACTTTAGAAACCAATTCCAAAAAATGTGCTTACTCGTAGGAGTTGATCCTTTAGCGTGTAAGCATTTATTTTATTCTTGTAAATTACAGCAGTTAATTTTTCATATTTACGTAGCAAAAAAGAAAGGAATATCAGGTTTTTTAGGGTTTGGTGATTTCTATTGTGAACTTGGAATTCAAATAGTGGATATATGTATAGCTACCAGAGAAATGAATGGTGGCTTTATAGATATTGTGGATCTGCAAAACCGGCTTTTGAACATAAGAAAACACAACTCAATATCAACGTAACAAATACTTTCTTTATAATAGCAGTTTTTTATATCATTCTTGTTACTAAATACTAAAATCTAATTATAGAGAAGATATAGAATATTCAATATCACAACTATCACCTTTAGGAGGTAATTTTAAGATTCTGACAATAGGAAAAAGAAAAATTATACAATCAATGCCTCATGAATTTAGCAACGACCACACAGAAATTATGAGTATACTTCAGGTTTGTATTGGTTTACCTTGCTATATATTATAAACAAGTTTTAAATTATTTCGATTTTATACCATAGGTTTCGATCAAATCAACATTGAATGAAATGAGGCAAAGTTTGGGGTGGAGTGATGAAAGAGTTCTTTTGGGATTGGAATCACTTCAAAGAGATGGAATACTGTGGGTAGATATGAATTGTGATGAAATGGTATATTGGGCAGCAACATTCTTTTTTCAAGTTTAACACTTCCAATTGTTCTAATTGATAAATACAAGCACATCCGAGAACATAGTATTCGTTCTAATGTGGCGGGAATTTGGTCTACAAGAAACTCTATAATTTAACTATCATAATAGATTAAATACACCACTAGAGTATACCTAACCTTTTTTATGGTAAAATTCAATTTTTATATTGTTTTAAAACCTTGATATTGAGGATACAAAATGGTTGAAAGAAATAAATGGCTCTAAAATTCTTTTGTTGTTTTCTTAACTTTTTCTATATGGCAAAAAATATATATATTGAGACTACAGAGATACCAACTGTGCAACAACTTTTTATAATCAGACGACAGGAAAAAAACTGTTGTATAAACCGTGTAATTATGAATATCAAAAGATTGATAAATCGTAGTTTGGATGACATACTGATAATATGAGAAACTAAAGTTTAATAATGATTGGAAGAAAAAATAAATATTTACATTTGAAGAAAATGTTTGAATGTGATTTGTAGAAAGGAAGAAACAATAATTCCGATAAATCTGTTATTTTAGTTTGAAAAATTGGCAAAACAATTTTATAGGTTAGTAGATAGTTGGTCATTAAATTATGATGCACAAACAATCGGAAATGAAAAAAATAAAATATTTCTAGCCTATTATAATCCGAAAATAGGAATAAAAACCTTATGATATAAAATTATGCAAGATAGCGATTTTCTGGTTTGCTATTTGTTTGTTAGTTCGGATCTATCAAAACTATTGGTAAAAAAAAAAAAAAACACTGCCCATCTTGTACACACTAAAAAAACTCATTTGTTGAAAAAAAGATTATGTAACATAGTACAAATCAAACGTGAGTGTTTATGTCATGATTTTTTTTTAGAAATTCCGATTTTTCTCACTTCGCTGTTGGTTTACACTTGTATGTGACTCTTTTATCATTAAATTAAACAGAGCTGTTGGTCCTTTTTCATCCTTATAAAGCCCACTTTTGCGTCTTTGACTTTTTCTAGCTTTCTTTCACTTTCTTGTTATTTCCTTTTTTAAATTACGCTTTTAGTACTACTGATTAACTTTTTAATTAAACCCCTCATAAACACAAAACGTAAGTACATACAGAAATTCGCTTAAAACACACCCCTAACAAATATTTTTCTCTACAGATAATGGAGGACACATATGGTTCCGCGATCGACGTCGGTAAAAACGGCAATGAATTTGTTGCCAAAACTCAAGACCATCTCTACAGATCCCTCAAAAGCAGACATATGACCATGATCGCAATTGGTGGTACAATCGGTACAGGTCTATTTGTTAGTTCTGGTGCCACTTTATCTACTGGCGGACCTGGTGGTTCTTTGGTTGCTTATATTCTTTCTGGCCTTATTGTATACTTTGTAATGACCTCCCTAGCTGAAATGTCCACTTATATCCCTATTGCTGGTTCTTTCAACTCTTTCGCTGGAAGATTCGTTGAACCCTCTTTTGGATTCAGCGTTGCCTACAACTATTGGTACTCTTGGATTGTAACTGCTGCTACAGACTTGGTTGCTGCTGGCATTCTAATGCAGCTTTGGGTCCCAAAATCTAAACTCAATCCTTTTGTCTGGTCTGTTATTGTTTTTTTGGTAGTCATCTTCCTTAACTTATTCGGTGCTCGCTACTACGGTGAAGCTGAATTTTGGTTTGCTCTCATCAAAGTAATTGCAGTTATAATATTCATCATTATTGGACTCATTTACATTTTCGGCTGGATTGGTAAAGGCGAAAAGGTAGGCTCATCAAACTGGAGATATGAAGATGCACCATTCGTAGGCGGTTTTGGTGGAGTTGTTCAAGTGTTTGTGTTTGCTGGATTTGCATTCCAAGGTACTGAAATCATTGGTATTACTTCTGGTGAATCCAAAAATCCATCAAAAGATGTCCCAAAAGCCATCCG
>MBFT01001198.1:2578-17575 GCA_003086725.1 Furculomyces boomerangus | reverse complement strand
TACAGAGAGAATTCTATGCCTTCTTACAATTCAGAATGTTAAATGAAAGTAGTAGCAACGCCCAAGCTGTCCCAAACCAATATGGAGCTAGAGTTGATCCTCAAACACAACCAAACATTCCAATTAATTACCAACAACCCCAAGTTATTGTCAACAGTCAATTATCAGTTCAGCCTCAATCTTTAAATCAGCCTCAATCTTTAAATCAGCCTCAATCTTTAAATCAGACTCAATCTTTAAATCAGCCTCAAGCTTTAAATCAGCCTCAATTTTTAAACCAGATTCAAGCAAACGGAACTCCATATTTTACAAACACTGGTAATGGATCTACAAACTCTTTAGAAAACAGAGTTGTAAATATTGGTAGCAACAACCCTTCACCCACAAACCCAGTTTCGATGCAAATCACAACTTCTAACAGTGATATAAACTCGGATATCAGTACCAGTAATCCTGTAACCAATCCAAACTATAATATATATGCGTCTCCCCATATAAACTCGGTTGCAGGTCATTCAAATATAGATTTACCCTCATCCAACATTCCTTCCATTAACTTGGACCAAACACTTTTACCATCCACAACCAGAATGCCTAGCCCTTCTTCTACAGATTATACTGATGTGCAGCTTTTGGATCCACCATTCCAAAGCCAGTCTCAAATATCTGAAATTGAAAATTCTGATACAAGTCAAAATGCCTCTACTTCAATTGACATACAAAGTATGTCTAATGGTGGTAATATCAATTCTACAACAGAACAATTTATGTATGGTCCAGTACTAATGTACACAAACACCAATCTCGAAACTGCAGAATGGAGTGGGAGTGTTCTGATAATCACAGACTCAAACATAATTGATATTGAAATACCAGAATCCCCATCCTCTTCTATTGTCGGACCTACAGTACTTCTTTGGAAAGATGAAGAAAGTTTTGCCAACGTTGAATCTGCCGAAAGAATACAGTCAGATTTATTTTACTTTGACACCATAAATAATGTCAAGTTTTGGAGAGCTCAAATTCGATTTACTCTACATAATTCTGATGAAAAAACCGTTGCCTATCAAGTTGTTCTTAATGGAAATAATATTTCAGAATCATCTGATTTATTCAAGTTTAATCTACCATCACAATATTTCGGTTGGCGTATGTGTTGTATCAACAACAGTGATGTCCCAGCAGCTTCAATACCTCAAAACAAACATATATTTCAAAACGAATCTCTTTGGTCTAATCTGCTGGATAAACATACTCAGTCACCTTTTCATGTAATGCTGGGAACTGGTGGACAAATAAACGGTGAGGATCTTTGGAGAGATCTGGGCCCAAAGCCCAATCCTGGACCAAATATAAACTCCAGAGGTAGCAATAGTTCTCAAAATTATACAAACATAAACTCAAGCCAATCAATACCCCGTGAACTTTCAAATTTTATTGGTACACCTTCATCAAGGGGTATAAGATTTACTTCTAAATCTAATAGAAAAAATATGTCATGGAACCAAAAAATGGAAAATGCTGTATCAAAGTGGTACTTCAATAGATATATGAGTCAATGGTTTAAGTCTACTAAACATGGATATCCTTGTAGTACTGAACAAAAGTCGATTTCGGATGCACTTCCAATAATTCCATATATGTTTTGCATAGACGAAAACGATATTTTTCCTGGTTTTGGTTCATATGATACTGAAATAATGAACTCGCCTGTTTTTCGTGGGATATTGTTTATAGCTGTTCGTTATTGGTGTCTTTTCCAAGCACATACTGAATGGACCGAGCTAAAAACAGATGCAGTTCCTAACAACACTTTTGTTTCTGCTAAAAGGCTTCATTGGGTTCGAAACTTGGGCCCTAATATGTCAGTTTTGGGTCTTGATGTTTCTACGTCTCGCTCAAATAGATATATGGTTTTGCCACAGGCTACTGATATTATATTAAAAGAAATAGAAAAACGTGTAGGACCACAGGCACAACACCTGGTAGTTAGTTCATCAATTCCATTGATTTACCCTCATGTTGTGTACATGGACACTGTGATTTCTGGCTCCAGAAACCACCATTTACCAAATTTTTTTGATATTGCCTCTACTAGACTAAGATCACCAAGTGTCACAGAGTCAATGCAAAATGATAATGACGGCTATAACTCAAATTCTTCTCAAAGATCTATTGATTATCTTGGCGAGAATAGAGCTTTATTGAATTTAAATTCGCTGTGGACCAGTCAAAGACGTAAAATAGAACATGAATTTTTTATTTCAGAATTACAGAAAATTTCTCAGGAAAGAGCCAATTTGCGCGTTACCTTTGTTTCAGGACATGTCAACTGCAGTGTAGCAGGAAGATTTGCTTCAGTAAAAAACTTACAAAAAGGCCAAGATAGAGGAATAAATGAAGATACTGATTCAAAACTTATGATTCAGCTTGTTTCTGCTGGAATTACGGATTTACCTTTAGACAGAATATCAATTGATGCACTTTACAGATCTGGAAAAACAAAATATCTCAACAAAGAGACCATTGAAATGCTATATAAGACATTTAATGTTGATGTAGACGGAAAACCACCAGTAGCAGGAAACAAAAAATTGATGGCACGACGTTCTTATATCACAATCAAGGAATCTATAAGTCAGATTAACCAAAATCCAGCTCATGAAGTATTAACTCGTAAAGTTTCTTTGATAGCTGAAATTGTTGTTGAAATCCTTAAGTCTTCTCAAATCAACCCCAGGAGTAGCTTGTTAACCCAAAGCAGATCTTTGGGTAGCATTCATAGCAATACGCAGCAAAACACCATTCCTTTCACAGGACCTGAAATAGTTAAATCAAAAAATTATAAAATCATCATACCAAACCTGGACTTGAGTTTATTAACTGGACCTCGACCTGGGTTTAACCAGGGATATGGGTCTCAACAAATATCTTATCAGGGTAGTGGAACGCCTGTACCCACTTCAACTGGTCATAATGGAACCAATTTGGGGACTTCTATACAACAAATACCTACTTTACCTGAAATAGAAATAAATACAGGAACTATAAATATTTTACTTGACTCACAAGAGATTGATACAAGCCATACAAACGATTTTTCACAAACTCAACTCCTGCAAAGTACAAACAATAATAGCATACAAGCCAACTCATTTACAACGACATTCCATAGTACAGAGTCGAACAACGAGATCCCGCCGCCAAACATACAAATACCTCAAGTTATTGATACAATTGCAACTGCCAGATCACAAACCCCTTCAGTCTCAGTTCAACGACTTGCAACCCAATCTCCATTAAGTGCGACAGTACATAGGTTACATAGCGCAATTGTTGAAGATTTATTGGAGACATCATACCAGCATGATGATCTACCACCAGAGTATTCCTTAGAAGACCCTGCACGATTAACCAGATCATGATAATTTACTATAACTTTTTTAATGACCCTTAAGGCTTTTTCATTAATATGATAAAGTTGTTTTTAAATAATAATTGTATCTTTATTTGAGGTTGCTATAAGAAATCTAAAAAATTATGAATTGGAAAATAAATGTAAATTCTAAAGTATTAATATTATTACCAAAAATTTTTTTTGTATTATAAAGGCTAGAAAATACATTATATAATGAAAATAGTTTAGAGATATATCTAAAAATTAATTGAAATACTCAAATAAAAGGGGTGTGGAATTTCTGTCGTCTCTAGCAAGGAAGAAGTTGTCTTTGTTTTTAGATACATTCGTTATTTATATAATATAATCAACATGATAACCTACTAAAATAGCAACTATGTTTATTACAACTGCTTGTAAAATATACTATTCTTGACAAGTATTTAAATCAGGTTGACACAAAACTACTATCCCTACTAAAAATAATGAGGTTTCTCATTTAAAAAATGTCATCATAGTAAAACCTCCATAGTTGATTTTATTTTTTTAATCTTTACTTCAGGAGCATAGAAGATTATTCAATAGTCTTTATTTTCTGATGAAATAAACAATACATGTATTGTTTAAAAGTTAGGCTGTTAATAAATCGAATTAAAATGTTTTGAGTTGAACTATCCGTAAGCTCATATGCCGAAGGAGTTTATATAACTTTGTTTAAAATGAGTTCTGATGTAGTCCTGAAGATTTTCCAAAGTGTCATAGACCACAGAGAGTCTGAATTTTAGACATATCCAATAGAATCTCCCAAGAAGTCCTTAACAAATCTTTTTGTTAATAAAAAACTACAGTTCTTTTCCTTGGGTGGAGTTTCTTTTAAAACCTTTGAAACAAATTTCCAAAAATTCATATTTGCACCATTTTTTTGATTTTCTGAATTTTGCAAATTTTTTTCAGATTCGATTCCGCGTTGAATAATATCATTTTCAATTTGTTTCAATCGCTATTCTACAGCTTTGTTTTTGTCGATTCAAATTGAGGGAATACTGCCCCTACTACTAGGATTGTTTTCACTATCCCTGTGTTCAATCATAGTGACTAAATACTCTTTTTAAGGAGTTTGTATTGAGGTTTTATTCTAATAAAATAAGATTTGGAAAAAAGAAAAATTTACTATTACTTCGATTTTGATTGTCAATCAATATATCAAGTTTTTGTGGAAGAGAGCTACATATGTTTTTCAAGAATTTTAAGAGGTCGTTTATTTCACTTGGCTGCTATAGAGAGAACTTGAAATTCAATTTAGTTTATTAATTTCTGTTAACAAAAAACTATTAAAAGCTAGAGCACTGCATTGGAGCCATTATCATAAAAAGTTACAAGAATATTAGCTAAAATAGCCAAAATGCAGGGCCCTATTAAAAACCGGTTATCCATACACAGTTTGAGTGCGAACTTCTGCATCAGTATGTTTGAACAAGAACCAAAAGATTACAGAAATAACAGCAAGCAAAACAGTCTGAGCAATGAATGTATAGAGAACAGTTGGATCACCACTCCAGATGAACAAAATCAAACCAATCAAAGATCCACCGCAATTGGTAAACAAGAGGAGAGCAGATAGTATGGATTTGAGTTCATTTGGAGCTTGTGAAAAAGCATATTCGAGACCAGTGATAGAAACAAAGATTCTAGAAATGGTCATTCCAACGTATGCAGGAATTTGTCACCAGATTGAGATATTGTTGAATGAAGCTCGTTTGACATCTGGTCCAGTAAAATCACAAAATGGTTTAGTTTTGTATACCATATTTTGAATTACTGAGACGTAAGCAAAAGTAACAACAACAACAACCCAGAATCCGATTGTTATACGTTTGATTGGGCCTAGATAAATTCCGCGTTTGGATATGTATGGAAAGATGAAATAATCAAAAATTGGGATTGTAGCAACCAAGAAAAGACTATTGACAACATAAAGCTGACTTGCTTGAAGCCAGCTTGATCTTGACATTTGGAACCTTGATTGATAAAGTTGATAGTCATATTGTTGTACAAAGCCCAGTAGAATGGATAAAACAAAAATACTTTGGAAGCTCTGATACTGCGTTTCAATCAATCGTCAAAATTATCATCCCACTCTGCATCTTTGAGACCTTTGGCTCCATCCAATCAATGTATATTTTCAGGACTTTTGTGATGCTTAGCATATTTCATACATCTATAGACTTTACCAAATACTGAACCAGATGGTTTTTTAATTGTATACAGTTTGTATCCTGGAAGGAAAATTAAAGCCCCAATAGCATGACAATCGCCGAAACAAGGTAAAAAACAAAATAACTGACATCTTTCGAGAGTGCTGGAGTCAAAGCTTGACCAACAAGAGCACCAAAATTGATAGCCCAATAGAAGTAGCGGTAAACACGTTCAGTATTGGCTCTTGAATCAATATAAACCCCTAGTTTTGAAGTTGGTTAGTACCCTACTTTGACTTGTTTGGATACAAAGGCTGATACGTTTGATTTGATACCACCAGTACCAAAAACAATAAATATGTAGGTTGAGACAATAAAAAAGCAAGAGCAGTGGATTAGCTGAAAGATTTGAGAGCAAAAATTGAAAGGAGAATCGTACCAATAAGATACTATGAGGCAAATACAGCAATGGTTTTGTATTTTCCAAGATATTAATCAGAGATGAAAGCACCAAGTACAGTGGTACAATAAGCAAAGAAAGTGAAACATCTGTTGATAGAAACTGAAGAAGCTTTTTTTACACCAAGCTGTTTCTGTAAGTAAGTAGTAAACATAAGGGATGATCCATAGAAATTGAAACGTTTGCAAAGTTCAGTACGACTACAAACCAAGCAGCAACGGAAAGAGATTCGGGAACACCACATTCAAAATCTACAAGTTGATCGATTAAATACCCATGTTCATTTACGAGATCATCATTGGATACAACACCTTTTTCGATGCTATTATCCGACATTGATAAATTAATAGGATTAAGTTATAAAATTTATACCAAAGTAGATATTAGGGGAAACTTGGTACCGTCAATTGGGGTCAAATTGAACAGTGGGGTCAAATTGTACACTTTTTAAAACTGAACTCAAAACACAACTAAAGCTATTCACAAATATTATTTTTTAAAAATCTATGTGTATTTAGGTATAGGAGATTTTGTTCTATCTATTAATATAAAAAACAGATTAGTCTACTATCAGCTGTCTAGTACACGATATAAAATTCCAAAAATCCAGATTTTTATGGAACAAGAAAAAATATGAATAGTTATGGTACTTTCAATTATTAATCTTGGTTTACTTTTGTAATTTAAAAAGTTTTTACGCTACTTTCTGCCAGTTTATCAAGTTTGGGATAGCAATTATGGTTTTCTATAATTTATATTGATTTTATAATCTTGACTTAAAATCATTATTTTGAAATACAAATTTTTCGTTGAACAAATTTACATTCATATTTCTTAAAATATCTCTAAAATCTTTATATATTGTTACTGCTTTGTGTATGGGAACTTTCTCATTAAAAGTCTGTCAAAAAAAGACTTTCTAAATTTTTAACACCAATATTTATTTCATTCCAAAAAAACAATACTCCCTCCAGTCCAAAATAAGTGTCAATTTTTTTTTCATTGGTCAAAATAATAATAATATAAACGTCAACCAAGTTTATCAATATTCATTTAGTATCAAAGTTTATTGATATAAAATTAACCTTGATATTCATAGTCATTTATAGCTATTTTTGCTTGTATTATAGATTGTTCACCTCAAACTATACTAACAGGAAGTTTTCCTTGATTTAAAAGTCTATTTTTTCCCATGTGTTTTAGTTTATAATTGTTTCCGCCAGAAACTTCCATTGCTTGCTGAAGAGAAAAAAAAACATTGTTTAATTTTTGATGTTCAATATCATAAAAAGCTTTTTCAAAAAAAGAGATTACTCTCAATATTAGTAGGAGCATATTGGTGTTTTAATGATTGAATAGAATTGAAAACCCCCAAATCGAGTACATTGAAATCAGGACTATTTGGAGGTTGGTTTATTACCTCTATATCCCAGCCATCCTTTGTTGCTTCCTCCTTTATACTAGTATCACATGCTGATGAATGTGGCTTTGCATTTTTTTGTTGTATAAATATTGTTTTTTTTCACCTCTTGGCCATTTTTGTTTTATAGAAGGTAAAACATTTTGAATCATCATTTTTTTATGTTCAAAAAAGTTTATAACTTCAATAGGTTTTGTTCCCATTTTGCCTTTACACCTGTTTTTGCTATTTTTTTTTGCTGGCTCTGTGTAGACATAAGGCCAAATCCCTAATTTTCCATTAAAATAATTTTTTCTGTGCGGATCGTATCTAGGTCTTGCTACAGCTGCCATAAACATGATTTTTGATATAACCGTTTATTTTTACACGATCTATTTGGTTCCTCTTCTCCTTCGAGTAAATAATACGTGTTATTGGTTTTAGATAAGTAGAACCACTTTTCATCTATATGTACTGTGTTATACATATCCATAAAGCTTCCATTTTCTTTGTTATTTGATAAACAGAATTTCAATCTTTCAATTTTGTTTTTTTGAGTAAGTAATGGTTTTACTGAACTGGAAATTCTTTTTATTTTACCAGATTTTAGATTTCTGATTAAGGATGTCTTGGGAATTCCAGATGAGTACGAAAAACTCCTTAAATTCCCTCTTTTTCTGAGAGGTATATTGGGTATTTTGGCCGATTTTTCATCCAGATTTTTTGGTTTTCTACCAGAGTTTCCTTTTTTTAGAATAAATACTCTCAAAAACACCTTCACTCGATGTTGATTTCTTGTGACAACTCCATATTCAGGATATAGTTCTTTCAGAAAATTTAAATTTAGCTGACGCTTCAGAAATAGATCCTTTTTAAAGTTTTGAATTGAATGATTTTGATAAAAGAAAATGTAGAATTCCCAATTTTGATGTATTGGATAAATTAGGCTTTTCTAAGTTTTTTTTATAATTATCCATGTTTTTGCTTTTATTGATCTAGAATTGAAAACACAACGGTACTGAAGAAAAAAATAGGGAAATATATACATTTTCAAACTAAAACATCGAGTTGAATAATTAATTTAGGTTTCAGAAATTAATGTATATGTTTCACTAATTTGTGGGAAATGTTTTAAAAAAATATATTTAAAAATCGAATAGTTTTTGGTGAAAAAATGGAGATTTTTTTATTTTTTTGACACTTATTTTGGACCAGAGGGAGTATCAAAGTTGTTATTGGTCGGGAAAGTGATTAAATCAAACGAGAAATCTCTCCACATTCTTAACGAAATTTTAAAATGGTTGTTATTGATTGAGAAAGTGATGACAATTGATTCAGAATATCTCCACACTTTTAATAAAATTTAAAAACAGTTTTTATTGATTGGGAAGTTAATGTTAAATTATGGAAAACTCTATAAAAAAGTTGATAAATATGTCGTAGTAAAAACAATTGATTGCAAAAAAGTATTTTTTGTTATGTTGCAGCTAGGATAAAAGTTTGGGGAAAGCATATTTAATAATGTGAGAAAAAAGAATTAAAAAGGGACTTTCGATTTATTGAAAATGCCTAAAAATTTACTTGGGCAAATGACAAAAGATACAACAAAAATTGCATCACAGAATGCATCAGTAGCTAATACCAAAAGATCAAAGTGATTGGTGATTATGGTATTAAATTTATTTAAACTATTATTTTACCACAAGACAGAATGCATCTAGCTTTACTACTATTATGAATCCCCATTATGATAGTTGGTTTTTAGGATTCTCTGATCTTTTACTATTTTATTTGAACTATATTAAAAAACACATATAAATACCAAGTTTTCTTTTGGGTAATTTTATATATCAGAAAAGTATATCAATAAATCAGTCTAAACCATTAACCATCATCAAAATTAAAACAGAATCATTCAATACAAACAACAAACATATATTACAAGAAACCAACTATTTTATTAAGAGAGTTTACTGTCGGCAAACTATAAGTGAACCCAAACCTAAATCCCAGGGAAAAGATATAAATCTAGGTAGAAAGAAAGAGAAACTTCCGACAAACACGCTTTTGTTATTCAGTTTTTAATTATAACATAAGAGTAAACTCTTTATAGGTGTTTATAGCTTATATTTTTTTATCTTATATTTTAACCAAAAAGCTAATAACAAAATCAGAGCTATTCTTCATTATTATTCAAACAGTCTTGACTGTTCATCGGGATCAAAGGTCCTCTCAATGATTGATTGTAGGCCGCTTCAGGCCACATCCGCACTTTATTTTGTAAGTATATTATGTAATAGCTAATAAAAATTTTTTCAAAGAATATAAAAAACCTGTTACACCTCCATAGATACATTAGTCATTTTGGAAGCCGCATTCCGCGCTAAAAAAATTTAAATAGCTATAAACTGAATATCTCACTTGACTACATAAACTCGTTTTAAAACCAAACTAAAATAAACAATGATCAATCACAGACTATCGAATAAATCCAAATTCAACTCCAAGAGCTCACCAAAGCCCTTGAGAGAATTCAAGGAACCAGCAACACCAGAGTCAAGCTGAAGTTACTAAAACTGAGAGGATTTATGCCACAGATGACGAATCCTACAAACATGGAACTTGGGATTTCAGCACAGATACCATGGATGGATCCAGAAACACGATTGTGAACTCAAACTTGTGTCTCAATCTGTTTTATCCATTAAGAATCAACACCCAGCTCCAAGCAACGGGTTTTTCAAGAGTTGTGAACTCAACAAAGGTATCAAACTTAATACCCAGAGTGCGAAAAAAGATAAACAACTTTCAGAAACCAAGCAGCAAGTACTCAATTTTGCCAGGATTAGTATCCACGTTGAAGAACTCAACAGAAGCTTTGTCCAGAGCACAAAACCGGCCGAATCAAAAAAAGTATCATTGCTGGAGAGATTAACGGCAGTTCCCAAGATCTCCTTAGACTTGCCTTTAGCTATGCTCAAAAGTGGAGAAACTCCAGAAGGATCGGTGTTTCTCAGGGTACATATATGATAAAGATGCAGCTTTGTCAGCTCCTGAAGGTGAAATCACAGAGATCCAATACCTCTTCCATCCCAAAACCCTTGAAAAAGATACAGTTCAAGGAAAACAGCCAGAAACAACCTATTGCTTCTGGTTGCCATCAGCAACAGACAGTTAAAAAGCTACTACAGACCCAGCAGCAGTCATTATATCGGTCGCGGTGGAAGCAATGTCTACTGAGGAAACTCCCAACACCGTGGTGGGTATTACAAACCCAACTACAACCAAAACAGCTGATACAAACCCAACTACAATCCAAATAGTGGATACAGACCCAGAACAACAGCTATAGACCAGACTGTCCTCCCGGCTTTAGCCAAAACAGTAGTACGGGGTTTCAGGGGGGCCAGAGAAAGGATCAAAGCCTCTAAAAAATAGATTGTCGGCAAAAAGTCATATGTCTTTAGCGATAGACTATCTATCAGATGGATATCAGCAAAAAGTTTTTGATCAGAAAAAAATTTGGAAAAAATAAAAAATCACAAAAAAATTCAGAAAAACGAAAAATATCAAAAAACTTTGTAGACAGTCTACAGTATCAGCAAAAAATTTTGGACTGATCGGCGGTCGAAAAATCTTTTATTTCAAAAATGGATTCAGATTATTTCAAAACGTATAGAACAACAAAAAAAATATTTTTCGAAAAAAGTGTCGAAAATATTCGGCCGATCACCCCAAAAAATTTTGGGACCGATCTGAAAAAGTTGCAAAAAAGTTTTTGGTTCGAGAAAAAATCTACCATCCAAAACTCATGGGCGACAGATCCGACAAAAATCGGCACACCGATGCCTGCACGACTGTCCAACAGGCTCAAATTCTGGTTGAGGCACGTCAAAAACCTATGGTTCCATCAAATTTTTAACGGATAGTACAAAATACCGTTCATCGAACAGCCACTTTCAACCCAAAAAAAGGAATACATTCTTCAGAATCACCATCAGGAGGCGATCAGCGCTATTGTACAGGAATACTTGGTGTTGGTAACCATACGGGAGGTCCAGGACAAGGACAAAACATATGTATCACCGATGTTTGTCAAGGATAAGGAAACAAAGACCCGTCAGCTCTTAGAATAACCCAAATCAACGAATTTTTGGTCAAAGAGAACTTCAAGATGGAGGGAGTCAAGTCTATGAGTGACTTGATACTCCCGGGAGACTTCATCACCAAGCTGGAAATCAAGTCAGCGTATCACCATGTGCCACTGCACTCATTGTTAGCCAGAATGTGTCGGTTTATTTATCAAAACAGAATGTATGAGTTCCAGTTTCTTCCATTTGGATTGAAAACCGCCCCAGAGTGTTTACAAAAATCATGAAATTGGCGCTGGAGCCGCTCAGGACTATTGGGATACGTTTGATATTTTAGATAGACAATATGAATATACTGGGAACTTTAGCACAGGAGTGCCAGAAACAAACCAAAATAGTGTCAAAACACTTAAAAAATCTTGGGTTCACAATGAACCCCAAAAAATTGGTAATGGCATCAGCCAAAAACCAGATTTTTCTTGGAGTGGTGTTCGACACACTCAAAATGACCATCCACCTCACCCAGAACCAAAAAAAAAAGATACAGAGGAAAGTCCAGAAAGCGATCCACAAGCCACAGACAATACGCCAAGCAATGGGCTTAAATGAACTGTTTTTGGAAGCAACAGTGGCCATAGGACCAGCAGCCATCAAGTCACGGGAACTTCAGTTGGATAACAGAAGCCCTGGTAAAGTACAACTACAAATACAATGCCCCGTGTTCACTATCAGTTATGGCAGTGGCAGATTCCAAGTGACGGAAGCAACAGATAAGCAATTGGAACGTATCACCCTTAATGCTGAAACCACTACATCTATCGCACCCGTATCTGCAACGACAGATGCTTCTGAAACAGGGTTTTGAATAACCAGCAGTACTATGTCCCTAGTAGGGATTTGGAACCCCCAAATACAGAAGGGATCGTCCAAATACAAGGAGACAGTCACACTACTACATTCACTGAAAACGCATGCGCCATACTGGAGAAAAATGAAAATCAGAATGCAAACAGAAAACATTACAACAAAAGCCTTCTTTACAAAAGGAGGAACAACAGCAAATAGGAAGTTGCTAAACCTAGCAAAGGAATGGTGGGACATAACAATGGAAAACAATATATGTGTGAACATTACTCATATAGCGGGAAAAGGAAATGTACTAGCAGATTGGTTGTCAAGTAATTGCGACAAACAGTGAAAATGGATGCTTCCAAGGCACTTGTTTAACTCAGTAAACAAGAAGTGGGGACCACTCAAGGTCAACCTATTTACTTTGGCGGCCAATCACCAGCTGGAAAACTACTACGCTCAGGTACCAGACACATAGTTTCTGGGAGTGGATGCGCTAATTCATCCATGGGCAATAAAAGGAGCCTATTTAAACCCACCACCACTCCTGATACTTCCTACATCGAGACTAGTAATCATGAAGAGGCTCCAAATGGTAATAATAGCTCCAAGCTGGCCGATGTAACCATAGTCACCACTATTAAAGAAGTTGTCAACATTTTCTCCTATAATACTATCAAATTCACATCCACAATGGGAGATGCAAGCTTGGAACCTATCGAGAAAACTGTTCAAGAGTTAACAAACTCAGCAAAACAGCTAATTAGAAATTCAATAAGGTCAAGCACTGCAAAAAGCTACAAGTCTTTTCTAAAAAAGTTTATTGTTTGGTCAGTAAGTCAGAAAACAAATCAAGATGAATACAGTGCAATCAATCTCGCTAATTTCCTGGGGTCACTAAAGCTAAAGCCATCTTCAGTTTTAATGTATGCTACAGCAGTTTCAGACAACTGGCAAACTCTATACCCTGAACAAAAGCCGATCACTACTGATAGAAGAGTCAGCAGACTTCTCCAGGGCTTAAGAAACAATATTGAAAAGAAGTCTCACGAATTTCCATCCTGGGATGTAGGAAAACTAATTGAGCACATCACTAATTGGTGAGAAAAAAAAAATATGGAAATAGCACTATTAGGGAAAAAAGCTGTAATCTTCTAGCATTGTCCACAATGTGGAGACCTAGAAGCAAGCTTCAAGAAATTAAAAGGACTCAAATAAGGAAATCAAAAGATGGGAAATTGTATTTGTGGTGTCCAAACCATAAAGGTAAAGGTGTAAAATCCATCTGGTTATCACCATTAATCGGCAATAAAAATGTATGTCCAGTAAAAACTGTGGAACTTTATTTAAAAATATTCAAAAAATATGTCGGAGTTTCCCACGCTCCTACCTAGATTTTATTTCTAGGGTTTGGTTTGAGTTCAAAAAAAAGAGATTTTTTGTTTTTTGCTGTTTTATTTTAAAGATTTAAAGTTTTAGTAAGGTTTTAAAGATATTGTGTGTCCAAGAAAAACAGGTGTCCCTTGCCTTCCTTTTAAAGTTGGGTTGGATAAATGTATATATTCTGGGTGGATGTTCTTAAAAAAAAACAAATGGTATCGGAGATTCCACTTAGAAAAAACACTTCTTGCCCAGATTTTGTTAATAAAAATGATACAATAGCAGATTGTAAGCATCAGTACAGCTTACGTACTTACTACATTTTGAGTTGTTTATGTGTACCTATTTATAGAAAAACAGAGTAGGGGGTATCCGCATTCCCCTGTAACTCTGCGACAAATATGCTAATGGGGATCAAAAAGATACTATGTTTTTTGTAACTACATCACAAATAAAGCCAGCATCAAACGGCACTATAGCCAGGTGGATAAAGTCAACATTAGTTGAAATAGGGTCAACAGATACAGCTCACAGTACTAGAGGGGTTTTGGCAAGAAAAGCTTTTTTATCGGGTGTAAAAATTGAAACAATTTTAAAACAAGCTGACTGGAAGAATGTCACAACATTTAAAAAGTACTACTTAAGTCAAGCATTGAAAATATCCCTAAATCCTCAACTTTGATAATAATTAACCGACAAACACACCAATCATTGAGAGGACCTTTGATCCCGATGAACAGTCAAGACTGTTTGAATAATAATGAAGAATAGCTCTGATTTTGTTATTAGCTTTTTGGTTAAAATATAAGATAAAAAAATATAAGCTATAAACACCTATAAAGAGTTTACTCTTATGTTATAATTAAAAACTGAATAACAAAAGCGTGTTTGTCGGAAGTTTCTCTTTCTTTCTACCTAGATTTATATCTTTTCCCTGGGATTTAGGTTTGGGTTCACTTATAGTTTGCCGACAGTAAACTCTCTTAATAAAATAGTTGGTTTCTTGTAATATATGTTTGTTGTTTGTATTGAATGATTCTGTTTTAATTTTGATGATGGTTAATGGTTTAGACTGATTTATTGATATACTTTTCTGATATATAAAATTACCCAAAAGAAAACTTGGATTTATATGTGTTTTTTAATATAGTTCAACTAAAAAATTAACTTTTCCCCTCATTTCAACCAAAAACTAAATCTATTGTTGCAATTCAACTACCTATACT
>MBFT01001187.1:13138-27758 GCA_003086725.1 Furculomyces boomerangus | reverse complement strand
GCTATGAATATTTGCGACCTTCTTTGCTCCTCAGAGTTTTCTCTCTCTGAAAAAACACCCCAAAAAAACCTCTCCAACCTTCTACCAACCCACGACTCCTTGCTCCTACCCCAGAACAAACCCTTCAAATGCAACTGGGAATACTGCTCAAAAAACTTCTCCAGAAAGTCTGACCTAATAAGACACACCAGAATCCACACCGGTGAAAAACCTTTTACCTGCTCTTGGCCTTCTTGCCAAAAAAGCTTTATCCAGAGGTCTGCTCTCAAAGTACACATAAGAACACACACCGGTGAAAAACCACACTCCTGCCAAGTCTGCTCAAGAAGCTTCAGCGATTCCTCGTCCTTAGCACGACACAGAAGAATACACACCGGCTTCAGACCATACTTTTGCCACATCCCCGAGTGCCAAAAACGTTTCACAAGAAAAACAAGCCTCAAAAAACATCTTGAAACTCACCCCCTTCAACATGAATCATTATCTGATTTCTCCCAGAAAACTATCACAAATCTCCCCACTTACTCCGCCTCTGTTACAAGTCTAACCCCTTTAAACTCACCAAAACCCCTGTCCTTCTCTCGATTTTCTAACCAAATACTCTCCCAATCTCTACCCACAACTCGCAACAATTCTCCTGTACACTCAAGAAATAACTCTTTATCTCACTTCTCTCCCTAAGTACCACTCGCCCTCACCAAAAACAAAGTTTATCATCCATCTCTTCAACCTAGTCCATAATCCTAGTTCTAGATTTAATCTAAACTGAAATAGCTTTCCCAAATCTCAAGATAGTTTTGACTTGTAAATAATCCATCTTTTAATATGCATTTTCTCAAACTCAATAAATAAACCTAACCTGAATAATCTGTCCTTCTAGAACTGCTAGTATCAGCCTTCACATTTTGACTCTTTTTATTAAACACACACAATCCCCCGAAATATGAAATCACATATATAACTTCATCTCGCATTTAAAGCTGTACAACTTTTTAAAGATCATAAAAATTCTATTATTAAACAAGTTTTTTTATGCAAAATATTAGTTTGATACCTCAAACTATAAATTATCACATTCAAATATCACCATCTTAATCTCCAAGATCAACCCTCCAATCAAAGCCATCATTCTTTTTTTTAGAAACCAGTTAATTTTTTCTGCCAATACTTTTGATTTCTGTTGTTTCTTTCACCAAAAAAATCACTATGGTTTGAAAGCAAATGATCTATTCTCTTGTGGATATTAGTTCATTGAAAGTGCATTCTCTTTCCATACTTCATTCATTTGTATCTCCTATTTTCTGAAAGTACAAATCCACATTTCTTGTTTCCAGTTATCCAAGCTCATAACCGCCGATCTCTCCAAACTTTATGAATATATATACTTTTCTCTCAATACCAATATTAATATATCATTGCCTCAGACATATTGTATATACACTTCTTTCTCTATTCACACTGAAACATTCAAATGAAACTAGTTGAAAATTCGACTTTGTTTTACAACTGTGTTTCTGTCTGTATTCATATTGGCACCACTTAAAGAAAAAACGTAACCAAATACATCCACTCTGTTTTCTAAAATCTGGAAACTTCTAAGCATAAAAGTTGCTATTGGAATTTGTTTTGAATGAACACAAAAAACGTTCAAATTTTCACAATTCCTATTTCAAGACTATTTTCCAAGTTTGGTATAATTTCTATTTTTGGCTGTTTTATAAATAGTAAATCAAAAAATAGATTTTTATACCAATAGTATCCATCTTTTTCATTTTATCAAAAACACCTCAACTTTGTCATTCTCTTTTTATTATAAATCTCAAACTAAAATCTAAATTTGATCAATTCATCTCCACAATCAAAAATTCGTAATGGAATCCTTTACAAAGATAACTCAAGACATAAATCACAGCATCTCCCCTCTAACTGAAAAATTAGGAACCAATCTTGTCCAGTTGAAACAGGTACATACTTTATAAATCATCCCATTTACACTCCTCAATCTTTTGAACCTACCTTCTACAGCTTGTCTCTGAGAAATTTGGTGAAAATGCTAAAGCAACCAGCATCCCTGAAGAATTTATCCTTCTGGAAAAGGTACCTTTAAATCAGGCCTCAATTTTTTAAATTTCCATCCAATCCTTCTAAAAATCATTTTCTCTAGAAAGTAGAAATCCTCAAATCCCTTTCTACAAACTTCATTCAAATTGGTAAATCAATTGCTGAAAATGATCGTGCCTTTGAAATCTCAAACCTCCAAAACCAGATGTACAGTTACTCTGCTAGCATCACTCAAAGATTTAAATCTTTCACACAATCTGGTCAAACAGCTCCCCAACCACAACCCACCAACACATCTGATAATAAGGAAAGCTATATTCCAATATACAACAAACTTAGTAAAGTTTGTCTCGATAGTGCAGAACCAGTCAGTTTGGAAACCCCACTAGGTAAATATATATAATGATCATTTCCATTTATCTTATAAAAGCCACGCAAAAACATTAACATCAATATGAAAACTTCAATATAAAGGAGGTGCATTGTTCAAACTAGGATCTATAGAAAAAAATATAGGCATATATAAAAATAATATGGTAAGACATTCCTGAATCAATCTGCCCTATATTAACCCTATTTTCAACTTAGGACCAAAGCATAAAAAATGATTTTGTAAATAAAATTGAAGATTTTCTAAATTCAAAAGTACTTCAAGTTCAGGTAAACTCATATTTCTGTTGCTTTGACCTCCATTTTTAGTTTTTTCATATCTCAATACCTAATATAACCGCTACTTTTCTAACTCACTTTTTAATCACAAAGGATAAAAACAAAGAAGTTTACAAAGCTCGCTTGACACTGGATGCTGCAAAGTCAAATCTAGCTTCTTCTAAAGAAGCCAAAAAACATATATTCATTGCTGAAGTACAGGAAGCAGAGAGAGACTTTGATTTTTGCGTGAATTCCTCAATAAAGGATATGGAAAAACTTCTTAACTCGGGAGATATTCTCACTTGCATTCTTGATTTGGCTAAATACCAACTTGATTTCTACAAAGAAGCAGGTTCTATTGTTGGTGATCTTGTTCCGGAATTAGCCAGGACAAGCGATATGCACAGAGAATTATATAACTCCAACTAAAAGTTTTATAAATTCAAAATATATATTTACCATACTATCATTTAAATTAATGATTTCAAAGTTGATTTTGGTTGAATTGAATTCAAAAATACAAACCTTATAAAAAGAAAATTACTATCAAATCAACAGTCGATAACAGAATAAAGTTTCATTTTTGAATAATTTTATTTGCTACAAATATTAATTAGCCAAGTCTGAAACAATTTTGAACTTTATTTCCTTCTCATCTGAAATTTTGAAAACGGATTATGCAGCAATTCCTGGTCTTTATAGAAACTAGAACCCGCTCCATTGCCCTGGTTCCTGCAAACCAAGAAAATAACCCAAAAAGCATATTTTTGCACTTGGATCTCAATCCCAACTTTAACTCACACAAAAAAGTTTTAGTTAACGTCAAGGCCAAAAGCATTACCGAATTGAGTCAATATGAATGTTTGAATATAAATCCCGTATTTGGGATAGCTGGTGTTCTTGAATATGAGAAAGGTATTTGAACCATTCACTTTTGTTCTTCTAATGATCAGTTGTATTCCAGATTAAGAAATCTAAAATTTCAATACTAACATCAAAATGAAATTATTTGTACTAGATGTATTTGTAATTCTTGTGAGCAAAGCAGAACTAATTCCTGATTGCGAAATGAACATATATAAAGTTTCAAAAGTAAAACTGCTCTCTCTAACAAATCCAAATTATGATTATACTTTTGAAAGTAATTATCCAGACTTGCAATCCGAATATGGTAATGACAGCCAAGGTTATGGAAATGGGTATTTGGATGGAAACAACAATTCTTATCTTGAAAAAGGTTATGGTGACAAGCAAAAAAATCAATACGATTCTACATTTTATCATCCCTGCTCTAGTTTGATAAATTTTTTGGAGAGGGGGAATCTATATTTTTCCCAAGTATATGATATTTCCAAATCGGCTCAGGAACAGGAACTCGATAAACAATCACAAATAAACATAAGAAAAGATAAGATCGAAAACAAGTCAAGGTACATGGCGAGAAATAAAAAGAGTAGATATTGCTGGAATGAAAATATGCTTAAAATTTTCTATCAGTTTGAACAGAGACTGGATGAGGAAAGTTTTACAAAGTACAGTAAATATAAATTCACTATACCACTAATCCAAGGATTTGTTGGATTCGTACAAAGAAGATACTCTGCGAACCAAAATGATATGCTTAACATAATGCTGATATCCCGGCTTAATGCTCGTAGAACTGGTACTCGTTTTTTAACAAGAGGAATAGATGATACTGGTAATGTTGCAAACTTTTGTCAGGTAAGAATAGAAAGGCAGTTTTTATTTTCGCTTATGGAAGATTTGACAATATCTTTAGTTCATTTAAATTATCAATAATTTTTATTAATAGACAGAGATTATTATGTACACAAATACTTGGCTATTTAGCTATGTACAGATACGAGGAAGTATTCCCAGTAAGTTTTATATCCAAACATCTCCATAATTTTTAACACAAATTTACTCTCTTCTATTAATTATTCTTCGAATTCTTTTTAACTCTGTTATTGAATCTCTTAGTTTTTTGGAATCAACAGGCAGGTTTTATTTGATATTTAATTAATTTCTGACAACCCAATTTATAAAGTCATTTCAAATTTTATTAATACTTTGTTCTGAAACTATAGGGATTTCAAATAGGTGCTCACAAACTCCAACTAGTAAGAACTTTGGAGGCTTCTATTCCTGCAGCAAAAAAACATTTTTCAAGTTTAATTTCTACATATGGAAAAGTACACATAGTCAGTTTAGTAAAAGCAAGTTACGGTGGTCAATCCAATGAAACTTCAATGGAATATTTTGATTCAATATATAGCAATAATACTATAGGCGAATCAGAACTCGGTAAAGGATTCGAACTGCTTGTAAAAAAACTAGATGTTGATAGCATGATAGGTTTTACTGGGTTTGATTTTCATGAAATGGTGAAGGGTAACCAATATGGAAATCTGGGATCTCTAATACATAGCTTGGTTTCAGTGATCGATAAACAACGATTCTTCTTTAAGAGGATTGGAGAAAATGAAAAAATCGAAAGCTACCAAATTGGTGTGATACGAACAAACTGCTTAGATTGTCTTGATAGAACAAATGTTGTTCAAAGCGAGATAGCCAAATATGTATCATTTCTAGTTTTATCACAGTATCTATCTCGTGAGATAGGAATTAATAGTACCGATACAGAAAGCGAGTTGCGTTGGCTATTTGGAAACAGCGGTAATGCGTTGTCAATTATATACACAGGAACTTCGGCTCTTAAAGCTGAGGTAACAGTTTCTGGAAAGTCTGGATTTGCAGGATTTTTGAATGATGCATCTAAATCCATAGGGAGATTTGTACAGGGTAACTTTTCAGACAAAAATAAACAAGCAGTGATCGATACAATGGCGGTAAGATTTACACTTCAAAATTTATTTTTATAATATTTAACTAATGGATTAAAATTGTCAATGTTTTGATTTTTTCATTTCTTATGAATTATATATTATAAACCCTGTCCAAACTCTAGACTATAACCATTTTTTAATTTTAGGGAAATATGATAAAAAAAGGAGAAGTGCGAGATCTTATTTATAATGATCCAAACTTTGATTTGTTCAAAAAATCACTAAAAGAATATTTGATCAAAAGCAAAGGATCAAAAAAATTGAGTATTTTTACATCGACATTCAATTGTGCTGGAACAAAATATGGGGGCCAAAATTTGGATAAGTGGTTTGGAGATGCATCTTTGCAAAGACCCGATATTCTGTTGGTATCAATGCAAGAAATTGTAAAGTTGAATGTTTCTAGTGTGATAAGTGCAGCGACAACTAATCGTGTAGTTTGGATAGATTCCATAATCAAATACATGAACTCTAATACTGGTAATGATCTTGAGGACAAATATGTTCTAATCAGTACTGAACAGCTGGTGGGAATATGTGCGATAATAATAGCCAAGACTTCAGTACTGGATCTTATCACGGATATCGAGTTGGTTAAGGTTAAAACAGGGTTGGTTGGCGGGTTGAGTGGAAACAAGGGTGCAATTGGTGTAAAGATGAATGTCGGACACAGAAATTCTGTTTGTTTTGTAGCAGCACATTTGGCAAGCGGTGCAGGGAAAGATATGGACAGAAACTACGATTACAATTTTATATCAAACAGTTTACCAATGGCTCTTAATAGCGACCTGGTTATATGGGCAGGAGATCTAAACTACAGACTTGATCTTCCATCGAGCTATGATGCTCAGGTTTTAATTGAGAAAAGAAATATACAGAGTCTTTTACTTTATGACCAATTGAGTTACCATATGAACAGTAACTTAGTATTTACTGGCGGGTTTGTGGAGATGCCTATTAAGTTTATGCCGACATACAAATTCAATTCAGGAACAAATCAATATGATACTAATACTGATCCACCGAGGGTACCATCTTATACTGATAGGATTTTGTATAAATTCAAAGGGCACAAGTCGCACTTTCAACCTGTCAACTACTACTGTGGTGATGGATTTTTGATGAGTGATCATAAACCAGTTTGTGCCAGTTTCTTTTTGACAGTTGATTATGATACTGTTGCTCTGAGTTACCCAAATTCTAGCATTATCCATAAACTTGCATGTTTTGATGTGCTTGAGAAAGGACACTCGATTCACATATAAAAAAATCAAGTTTAGAGATAATTGTTAGTTTGTGACAAATTTTCAACATTTAACAATATTTTAACATTCGTATAGCCAACAAACTTTTCGTCGGGAAGACGTTTTATTGGTATGATAAATGTGTGACTTTCTTTTCGTAACTTGAATAAAAATGTTTCTATTGATGAAGAATAAGGGAGCTAGTTTGAATTTGTTGCAACTGATGTAAAAATACTTTTAAGAATATCAGCATTTTATATAGTAATAAATATACTGCTGTTTCCTTGACACAACAACAATTCTTTTTAGGAACCCTCGTAGTTAGGATTCTGTAAGTTTATAGATTATCTAAAAGGTTAGAAAAAGAATTTTATTTGTGATATCTTAAAAGTTATTTAGATCTTTTTTTATTGCTTTTTAGTTACTAAATAGAGACCAGTTATGAGAGTTGTTTTTTTAAATAATGAATTCTCTTTAAATACCAAAATAAATATGTAAAAGGTAATAAAGATATCACAAGGGTTTAAAATAGGTAGTTATTAATAAAGACCGGCTTTTGATATAAAGGTGATACATTAATAATACTGTTTCATATATTGTTTAGCACAGTGTTGGATTCTGGCATGCTGTATCAATTAATATACAACTTGATAAAAAATTGCAAGATCTTTGTGAGCCTATAAGATCCTTTTTTTTCAGAAATCAATCTGAATAAATAGCTTTGTGGACTTCATTAATACAAACTTGACGTAAAGGTTACTTAATGGGTTGTAAAATTGCGCAATATCAAGAAAATAGTCGAAAACAAATATTATTGGCTATCAAGCGATTTCAAGAAACCCACAATTGATCAATCTCAATTTTTCGACAAAAAATATCTTGGCTTTTATTTCATATAGTATTCTTTCATCAAAGAGATGAATAAAACCAGATTGCGTTATATCTTGGCAACTTCCAAAAACTCAGTAGGAAAGCCGATAGTAATGTTAAAAAATGTATAAATACAGAGAGAAAATCTCTTAAAAAACACTATCAATACAATTGAAAACCAAAGAAAAACACACTTTGAAACGATATACAAAAATGTTCGAAAGACTTGAAGGAAAAAACACAATTATTACTGGTGCTAGCTCTGGAATGGGAAAAAGCACTGCTTTATTCTTTGCTAAACACGGTTCTAATTTGATTTTAACTGCTAGAAGATTGAATTTGCTTGAAGAACTCAAAGCTGAAATCAGTGAAATAAACCCAGCTGTCAAGGTTCATATTATTAAGCTGGATGTTTCTGATCATGCAGCAATCAGTGAAGAATTTGCAAAACTTCCAGAATGGGCATCAACAATTGACGTTTTGGTTAACAATGCAGGCTTGGCCCAAGGAGTCAACCCTGTCATGAGTCTTACTGATATTGCAATGAATAATATGATTGATACAAACGTAAAAGGATTGGTTTGGATGACCCAACAAGTAATACCAAAGATGATAGAAAAGAACCAAGGTCACATTATCAACATTGGATCAATTGCTGGAGAAGCTTCATTCCCATGTGGAAGTATATACTCCGCAACCAAATTTGCTGTCCGTGCCATTACAGATGCTCTAAGAATGGAACTACTTGAAACCAACATCAAAGTAACAGAAATATTGCCAGGATATGTAAAAACCGGGTTTGGAGAAGTTATGTTAGGAAATAAGGACGCGGCAGATGCGATGTACAGTAATCTTGACTATTTGTCAGGTAATGATATTGCCGAAACTATTGGATTTATTGCTTCTGCCAGTCCTGTATGTGTCATTTCTTCTCTTACTGTTCTCCCAATTGGTCAAGCAAATGTATTGCTAAATCGTACTGGAATGAGAGCACTTATGCAAGCATCGATGCCTAAAGTTGAATAAAATTAGAACAAAATAAGATATCTACTGTAGAATAGTTTACCTTTTAAAAAAATAACATTCGAGAGAAACCCTAACTACTTACTTTTTTAAGGAAATTTATTGAGTAAACTATAAAATATTTTTTGTAAAAATAAACACGACTTTAAAACTATTAATTGTACTGATTTTCTACTTGTTTTGACCTTGTTCCTGAGAGTACATTTTGACTTTCATGATTTCTAAAAGTGCTGAAAGGAAAATTTAGGTTATATTTTAGATCTATAAAAAATTATTACCTTGAAAGTTTTGTTGCTTTTCGTTGATTGTTTTCAAGAGTTTATCACTGTTGTTTTGAATGTATTCGATTTTTTTGTTGTAAAAGATTTTAGAATCATTTGTACTTTTTTCAATGTAGTATCCTGTACCAACGTCAACAACAACGTTAGCGTTTTTTTCTAGTCGGCCTCTGACATAAAGAGAGTTTGTTAGGGGTACAAGAACTTTGGTTTCTACTTTTTTGGAATCATCATTCTCCAAAGATTTTAGACAGTTTGTGCATTCAATAAATGTGGCTTGGGCTTGTCTGAGTTTACCATACATTTTGGTAAGATTGGAGATGTCCGATTCAAATTGTTCTTTTAAGCTGTTTAGCTGTGCCACGGACAGATCTTCAATTTTTATTTGTTGGGATTGATTTGGTGGATTTGACATTTTTGAAATCAAAGAAAGAAAAAAAGAAAGTTATTTTTTATAAACAAAATCAAAGTTTCGCTTTTTTATCTAAAGTTGTAAAAAAAAGATCACAATTGTTTTTCATATTATGCCATTAGTTTAGGTTTTATTTTGCAGTTTTTCAACTCGTGTGTAAAGAAACAGCCAAAACTAGGTGCAAAATATAATAAAAGAGGCAAGGCTAAATTTATTGAAAAAGTGACATAAATTCTGGAGACTTGTATATGCTCACCAAAATAAAGCTTTTGTTTTCGAAAAAAATTTGATGTCTTTATTTTAAAAAATGAAATAAATCAGTTTAAATAAAAAATTACACTGAAAGGATAGAAATGTAGTGATAGAGATTGAGATTGATGGCTTTATTCGTCTTTGTTCAGCAAAAAGTTTATTTTCATGACATTTTTTCTTCTCTTTTTGGATTTAATGTTATTTTTTATATCGCCAAGCAATGTTTGAATTGATCTCTTTAGTTTGAGCCTTTTTAGACTTTTCTTTGTTTCCAGTTTGCTTTTAGGAAATACCCTATTTACTATCAAGATTGATGGGTCAAACACAAGTGGTTTCTCGCGACAAAAATCTAAATTATATTATTAGAAAAGAAATTAGTCTTCAATTCAGAATAAAATCTTGATCAAGTACATAAAAATTTAAATATTTTAAATACCTTCTATATCAAAGCCAGTATCAATTGCAATCGACTTTGTGATTTGATGGTCTTTTGTGAGATGTAGTATAGTTTTGTTTATTTGAGATAGATATCCTTCAGGTAGCTCGGTTTCTTGTCCATCCTTATGATTTGGGCTTTTCCTGATCCCTCTATAGGCAACAATATACAATCTATATTTTTGATAGAGTTAGTATAATAAAACAATGAGATTTGTACTTACTCATCTGGAATATTGTCTTCAGAGGATAAAATTTCTCCCAAATATTCTCCAATATCAAGAGTTGAGAAATTTCCTTTTGCACAACAATGTGAATGAAAAAATGAGCCATATTTCGGAATAATCCAAGGTTCCAAGTCATATTCTGAAACTCCAAAAGGTTTCATATAATCCAGTAAATGCATATATTTTTTGTTGTTTTCGTTTGCTTTAGTTTTGATCTTTATAATCGAGTTTAAAAATTTTAGAAGCGATGATGGAACACCCGAGTTTTTTCCAATATATTTATATACTGATACTATTCTGTTGAAATAGGAAATGTTTTTTTCCTTTAAGCTTGGATCTTGAATGAAAAAAAAGTTTGCCAGTGATATAGCAGAGTTTAATGAAAAAGTGATAAGTCCGAGTCCTTGATATTGTGTTGGAACATTTTCACTATACCATTCCAAAAGTTCCATTTGTTTAATGCTGGCATTAACACATTGAAACTTTGCAGCCTTTACTCTCTCAGGACGAATTTTTATATCCAAGTCTCTTACCAGTTCTGATTGATACAAGTATATAAACATACTGTAATAAAGATGTCTTAGATAAAGATTCATTATATGATTCTCCGTTTCTAAGAGTAATTTTATAGTTCCTTTGTAATCCGTATATTTGTCTTTTATTTTTGGGAGGATATCGCCAAACGTTTCATCCATTTTATCTTTGAGTTTGCGTAGTTGGTCGACGTAAAGTACAAGTCTCAAGTTTGCACCATCTTCGTCAAAGCCATCTTTTCTCCACCTTTTTGTAACAAAAGTTGTAATATTCTTGTACAAGCTATAAGTATTAATCATCAAAAAAATGGAATCGCTAGGATTATTTTCATTAAATGAGTTATTAGCAATATCATTTAGTGATCTAAGTTCTTTGTCATCACATTCTTCAAAACTTCCGCCATACCTCCATTTAAAATCGTTTCTTGGAAGATTTACAACAATATCTCTTTGCTCGAATTTAATGGAATTTCCAAGTAATATGTAACTACTTGTGATCAGGATGTAATACATCCACCAGATTCTTCTTCTGAATTCTATATCATCTTCGGTATATCCATACTTAAACTTTATCAAATTTTTGTTGAGATCAAGTTGATATAATCTAGTTTTTTTGACAGCCCTGAGTAAAAAAAAGTGTTGGGGAAATAATGACATTAAAATATTAAGAAATTTTGAAGAGTGCTTACATTTCTGTTATTTCTAAAAAAATAGCAAATCCAAAAATTAGCTATAGCTCGACAAGTAAAAGAGAAAAGTTAATCAGTTAAATGTATTGTTACCTGCTGCCTGAGTATTAGAATATAAATCGTTTGTAGAAGAGGTATATGTAATAACAAACATACAAGCCCAAACAATTAGTGGGTCAGAAATTTCAGATTCCTTTTTCATTAGTTCAATTGATTTTCTTGCATATTTAGTTTCTAGTTCCTTATCAGTTTCAGTTCTTGAGGGTATGATGAGCTTTATTCCAGCAGCCAACACAGCAAAGATAAAGTAGTGAGGATATTTTTTGTTAGCGAGTTTGTTTATGAATTCTGGGAGACGCATTGGAAGGATGTTTTTAGGAAAAGCATGAGGAATGAGTAAGGATAGTTCTTTTAGCTTTTCTCTGTTTGGGATAGGTAGGCCATGTATTGCATCTAGAGTTAAAGATGAGTAAAATAAGAGAAAATCTTAATTGGAGTTTACCAGCAAAGAAACAGTTTGAATATTCAGGTTGATCTGAATCCATAATAGAAAAAGATGGCCAAAGCTTAGATTAGGGAAAAAGAAATTATAGAGGTAAAATTCGATAATCTATACAAAAAAAATGCAAATTCTTGACAGATTACAGAACCCATTTTTAATCTGAACCAATTTGAAAATTAGTCCGTTTGGGTAAATTCATTGGAAGGAAGAAGATTTACTAACAAACCATTTCAATTTCCAAAAATAAATTTTATTTTTGGGCGCCATGTCAGTTCACACAATACAATTTGACAATATGAACATTTCACATTTTTTTTTCACCTATCACATTTCACAAATTAACCAATTCACACACGTCCCAAAAAATATAATAAACAATTGACACAAAATACAGTAGGTCCCCTCTTAAGTTCGATTTCTGAGGCAATCAAATGCAATTGGTTGGTTTTTTAAAATAAACAAAAATACTTGGTTTTTATAGGATACATTTTATTTTACAATAATTATTTATTGGATAAACAACCCGTTTTCTACAATTCACTGAAATATCTTCCAATTACTCTGTTCTCTTAATTCCAATATTCAAAAAGATTTTGAATCTTTTCAAAAATCCATCTGTTTTTTTCAACACACTCTTAAAAGCTATTAAAATCATTATTTTTAATTCTAAATCAGTTAGGCATTAATAATTTTTGCTACCTCTAAAAGTTTTTAGGAATTTATAATAAAGGTTTCTCTTTACATAAATATGTCAAAGTTTAAAACGGAAATGTGTTTTTGGTGTTGATTTTGAAAAATGAATAAAAGTTTTTTTAAATTGTAATCAGGCTAAAGGTATATTTGTTATATAAAAAAATCAATAATTTTAGTTTGTTTAGATTTAGGTAAATAAACTACAGTATTATTAGGATAATAGACAATATTCTCTAATCCGATTTTGCTAGAATCATTTACAATTAGTTCCTGAATATCTGAGTTATCCAAACCATTAAAGACAGTTGAAACAACCTCTGTGTCTTTTTCAATAATGTAATTTTTTTAATTAGTTTTAAATGGCATAATGAATTCTCCCAATAAATCTTGGATTAGAGCAGATGATTCAATACTATCTATATTTAAAACATTCTCAATTTTGTGTTTAAGATCTTTTGTGGTTAGTTCTGAAATCTTCAGACTTCTTATAAAAATACACATACTATCTATAGAGTCAAATTCAGAGTATGTTGAGTGGTTTAAGTATGGCTCATAAATATTTAGATAATCTAAATCAAAAATTAAATCAACTTTTCTATAACAATTTGTAATAGATTCAGCAGAAATAAAGTGTCACGCTTCTTTAATAATGCATGCAGCATCCAAAAAATCTACAGATTTTCCAATATCTAATCCTGTTTGAGGAGTTCTAATTACTTTGTACATCCGTTTTTTTCTTTTTCTAATATCAACTGGTTTGGGTTTGTGTATTTTTAAATTTATTTCTACTGTTTTTGTTTGCTTTAATATTTAAACTTGTTTTGAAGTTTCAATTGTATTATTTCGATGGTTCGTGATATTTTTTGATTTTTCATAATAATCAAAGGTTTTTTTTAAAAAAACGTATTTATATCTTTTTTTGTTTGGAGTTGATGATATTCCCACGTCTAATGGCTGTCTCCGACTTGTGACATTTGGAGGCAAAAATGTGACACCAATATTATCTTCAATAAAAGCTTTTTTTTGTCCTGGGGCATTGTCGAGTATAAGAACTTTTTCTTTTGTAAAATCTTGAACAAATGGTTTAAAATAGTATTTTAAACCATTTTAAAAAAAAATTATTATCAGCCCACGCATTTTTTTGAGCAAAATATGGGACTGAAAATAATTTGTTCTTAATACAGGTAGGCTTGGATGCTTAACCTGCAATATTTATAGGTACTTTTGCTGTTCCTATAGAATTAGAATAAAACATAATTGTCACGCAATCTTTATTGGTTTTTTGTCCCTTTCTTGTTTTTTAGACTCTTTGTTGTGAATAATGTATAATAGGGTATAGTTTATAGTATAGGCTTGACTTACCCATATAAACACAAGTTTTGCATTGTATTCCCTTATTAAATCAATTAAATTGTCTACAAAAAAATTATTAAATCAGTTAAAAATTTATTCTTACCTATTTTAAAAAAAGTTATTGGATAATTTTTATTAACTGATTCATCTTTGCCATTTAATCTTATACTTTTCAAACCATGTCTAAATATGAACCTTTCATACCACCCTCTTGAGCATTTAAAATCCAAACACTTTTGTTTTCGGCTATTAGAATAGCCTTTTGAATGATAACACTTCTAGGGATAGAATTTTTTGATCTCTTGCATCTAATATCCAATTATATAATTTGGTCTCAACTTCTGGGTATTTGAGTTTAGAACTCCTAAATTTATTTTGAAGTTCTTCTGTTGTTTTATCTTTGCATCTCTCAATCACTTCTTTGATTTTGTTCAAATTTCTAATCACTTTTTTGTTGCATTTATTATTTGCTGCTATTTCACTAAAAGTTTTGTATTTGTTGTTTTTTAATATCAATAAAATTAGGTATCGTTTAAATTCATTCAACG
>MBFT01001175.1:8776-21882 GCA_003086725.1 Furculomyces boomerangus | reverse complement strand
CTCAAACTGATATATTAAATAAAAAAAACAAAGTGAAAAAAAAAGGTAACAAAGGGGGGAAAAAAGGTATTAAAGGGAAAAAGAGTGTTCCAAAGAATCGTAAAAATATACATAAACGTAATCATGGTCTTGGCAAAGGCAAAAAAATAGGCTTTTCAACAGAAAGTGAGGATTTCTTGATTCAGCAAGCAGTTACAGATGCTTTCGCAAATATTTTTGATAGTATCATCAGTTTGTTGAATAATCACAAAAAAGACAGCGATATTGACGATCAAGAAAACAACGATATTGATGATTAAAAAGTTTTGAATCAATATTGTTCAAATTCTTGATTCTTTTTAGTATTTTTCCAATATTTACAAATTAAAAATTGTATTTTTTGATAGTTTTATGAGTCGAGTTTTTTTTCTGTCTTTTATTAAAATAAAAAGTCTATCAAAAATTTCTAGAAATCAGAGTTTATATTTTCTTTGTTTGATATTTGGGTAGTATAGCTTCCTTGGGATTAATAAACATATTCTATTCTTTATCACTTCAAATGTGTTAAATAAGAATATTTCAGTTTGGAATTGAAAAATGTTCCTTATTTAGTGTCATGAGTTTACTCCGATGATTTGATATTTGTCTTGAGCTCGCCATACTCTTTGCTTGAATCGAGTCAAATAAGATTTAAATAAAGATTTTAATAACTAATCCAATTTTATATTCAAACTAAAAAATTTGTAAAATTAGATTTGATTTATATATTTGAAAGACTATAATCAAATACTTATTTAATAACTGGCATGTTGACTGCTGCATTGCTGTGACCTGAATCTTCTTGGCGCCACAAACTAGTTACGGTTTTCAGTTGAGTGTAGAATGAGATTCCAGATCTTCCATAAAAGTTGGTGTCACCCATAAACGAAGCCTTGTTTCCAGTGAATGAAAACATTGGGAGAGGTACTGGAATTGGGACGTTAATACCAACGTTACCTGCTTGGATTTGATCTTGGAATTTACGAGCGCTTGATCCAGACTGGGTGAAAATGGCAGTTCCATTTCCATATCTGTTATTATTTACTATCTCGATTGCTTCATCAAGTGTATCTGCTCTCAAAATAACTAATACTGGAGCGAATATTTCTTGTTGGTAGCACTGCATGTGTGGTTTTACGTTGTCAATGATGGTTGGTGCCAAGAAGTTACCATTGGGGTAATCTTCAATTGTTGGGTTTCTTCCGTCAAGCAATATTGTGGCTCCTTCGTCAGCAGCACTCTGGATTAAACCTTCAGCACGAGCCAAAGCACCTTTTGTAGTTAGAGGGCCGACATCAGTAGTTTCAACGAAACCACTTCCGACTTTAAGTTTTGAAGCTCTTGAAACTATTTCGCCAATCCAGTCTTGAGATTTACCAACAAAAACGGCAGTACTTAGTGCCATACATCTTTGGCCAGCAGCACCAAAAGCAGCACCTACAAGTGAGTTTATAGTGTGTTCCATATTGGCATCAGGGAGAATAACGCCGTGGTTCTTTGCACCATTGTTGCATTGGACACGTTTTCCATGTGCAGTTGCTCCAGTGTAAATTGCTTTTCCTGCAGCATCACCACCAACAAATGAGATTGCTTTGATAGCAGGATCTTCAATCATGAAATCAACAGTTGGTCTTCCACCATGAATAATGTTTAGTGCACCTTTTGGAACACCAGCTTCCATAGCAAGTTCAGCAAGCATAAGAGCAGCACCTGGATCTCTTTCGGATGGTTTCAAAACAACAGTATTTCCTGTAGCCAAGGCAACAGGGAACATCCATAGAGGGATCATAGCGGGGAAATTGAATGGGCAGATTCCACCAACAACACCTAGAGGTTCACGGATAGTGTAAGTGTCCATATCCCTACTTACTTCGAGTCTAGTTCCAAGCATATAGTCTGGAAGTCCACCCAAATTTTCAACGACTTGAAGACCACGAATAACATCGCCTCTTGCATCAACAAGAACTTTTCCTTGTTCGGAAACAATATTTTTGGCAATAGTTTCCTAAAAAAGAAAAATTAGATTTTAGATTTATAAAAGACAATACCTACCAAATTTTCATGAATCAATTGCTGGAATCTAAGCATAACACCATGGCGTGTGATGACAGATGTTTTTTTCCATTGTTTAAAAGCATGTTCAGCACTCTTGACTGCTTCTTTCAACTCTTGTGGAGTACATTGTGGAACTTTGGATTGAACTTCTTGAGTAGCCTAATAAAAAATGAGTAATCGGGACAAATCACACAAGATGGTAAAATAATGGAGACTTACTGGATTGATAACATCAAAGAAAGTATCAGCTTGTGAATCGATAAATTCACCATTGATGAGGATTTTGGCAGTGGAACCTATTTTTGGGACAGTAACCAAGCCTCTGAATCAAAAGTTAGAAAGTGGTAATAGATGGTAGAATAAAATAGATACCTTGTACCAAAGACAGCTTTTGACTTTAGAGATAGGAAAGAGTTGCGAATCATTGTACAAAAAATAAAAAAGCTATGTATATGAAATATAAGGGAAGAGTGAGTTTATTTATACATTTTACTTTTGTGCTCTGTGCAAAATAGCAAATCCCCTGAAATTAAGGGGAAATAAATGAAACAAGCATAAATTGATAACATTAGTTACAAAAACCAATTAATATTACATTATCTAATAACGAGTTGTAACGAAAGTAGTATCATCAAATACAAGGACGTTTTGACACAATTGTTAAAGCTATGGAAATAGTATCTATCAGATCTTATCTTGATTAAACAACACCAAAAAGAATGGAATGAAATTGCCCCTTTTTACGAGATTTATCAAGAAAGAAATTCTATTGTAAAGAGTTTTTCTTGAAAGGTTGAAAATGAAATTAGAAGGAAAAAAATGCATTTCATTTTGGCTGTATCAAACTAAAGAGTTGCTGAAATAAAATATTAATAGATTGTTCAATTTGAATAAACAAAAAACAATTTCCAAAATGGAGAACCCGGGCATTGATCCCGGTGCCTGACGCATGCGAAGCGCCCGCTCTACCATTTGAGCTAGTTCCCCATAATTTATTTGTTGAAAGAAATGCTTCCAAACCACTAAAAATTCACAATTTTTTATAAACTCAGCAAAGTAATTAAACATTTCTTAACACTTTTTCTTTGTTCCTTTATTTACAAATGTCTTGTTTACTCGAAATATTTCATATCAGATATCATGTGACTGTTTTCTTGAACCCAATATGCAAAAATCCATTCATCTACATTTATTAGCTACTGTTTACCTTTAAATTCTAAGCGAATAAAAATTGTTTATAATTTTTCTCTGTAAATCAAAATTGCAAAGTATTTTTTCTAATTCTAATCGCCCCTTCTTTTATTGTTTGTACCTTGATATTTTTTTCACATTTAATTTCGCTTTTAGAATGAAAACCTTCATTTAAATAAAATGGATGACCTCAATTTGGACGAAATAAAAAAACTAAGGATCATTGATTTGAAATCAGCTCTAGACAAAGCTGGTATTCCATATCCCCGAAACCCAAAGAAAAACGAACTAGTGGATTTATATTCTTCTCATCTACTAAATTCAAATGAAAAACCAAAGGTAAATTCTAACTAATGTTAAAAATAAATCTTGTATTAAAATTCCTAAAACTTTCCCCTTATCCGAACCTAAAATCATAATATTTATATAGAGTATAAACAAAACTCAAAATGAAACTCAAAAGAAAGATCTTGATATTCTAGCTACTGCAAAAGAAACCAATCAAGATTTGGCATCAAAACAAAAAACACAATTGCAAATGATTGATACCAATAATAACTTAAAAAACAGAGATACAACTATCAAAGTAGAATCATCTCGACTTATTAGAAAAAGAAAAGCTGAAGATTCAGATTCAGACCGAAATTCATCCGACACTCCTAAAGATTCAAAATATAATGGAAAAGAAACGAACATCTCAATCTCTCAAGATTCAAGAATAAAACATGACCAAACAAGTGCTAATAATATACAAGCTATAAAAGGAGATACCAATGAGAATGAAAAAACTATCAAGAAACAATCATTCTTTTCTGAAGACAACCCATTCCAATCTGGACCAGATAGTGTGAAAAAGCCAATTAAAAAGAAAAAGAAAAAAAGTAAATCGAGCACTAAAAATATACCTTCTCAACAACCATCTCTTAAGAACTCTCCAGAAATGAAGGATATCAGCAACATTCAACGCTTTGAAAAAATTCAAATAAAACCAGAAAAAGTTCCATCCAATATACTCTCAGAAACCAAATCACCTGATAAATCTAAAAATTCTAAAGATAGAATAACCCCTCATGAACACGAACCTCACATAAAAACAAAACAGATAACTGACAACCAACAACTTCATTCTTTTCATAAATCTATCCGGAAAGAAGACATACCAGATCCCAAAGCTCTCCTTGATAATACAAACCCTTTTGATAGTAAAGACTTATCTAAAGATTTGAAACTTAAGAGAAAACTAGAAGAAACCTCCGAAATCCCTAAAAAAAATCGGCGATTGGACAAGATAAAACAACAGAGTAGCACAACACAAAATTCAGATACACAAACACACCAAGATTTACCCTCTCCATCAGTCTCAAAACGAAAAGCCTCGTCCCTAGAAAAACGTCATTCCTTGAATGTTTTCGAAACTGCTTTCAAAACTCCCCCAAAACATAGAAAAAGTACAATAATTCCCAACTACTCTCAGTCTTTCTTAAACTCCCAGATGCGTATTGATCGTTTATATAATTCCCCTACAGTTAGCGAACTGATAGAATACTATGAAACTACAGGAAACACAGAAGCCTTGAAAAGGCTTTATGAACAAAGAGACATTATTAACAGAAGGAAAGCTGCTGCTTCGGCCAGAATTCAGTCCAGATTTATAACACACCCAACAACCGAAAAAAAGAGCTCATCAGCAAGACGAAATACAACTTTTGACCATTTGGAATTTATTGATGATGCAGTAGAAAATCAAGAATTTCAAAATAATGACACTATAGATGGATATGACTCTAAAACAGATTTGAATGACAATAATCAGTATAAGCTTGATCTATCTAAAAATAGGGACCTCAATTATTCAAATGGCTTTAACGATAAAAAATATCCAAGCAAAACAAGATCTGACATGATTGACAATGAAATAGAGGGAATGCTATCTAATGGTACTGATAGAAAGTCATTACTCCTACAAAACAAATATGAAAACCACAATCCAGAAAATATGGAAAGAAACACATCAAAAATTGAAAAACGTCTTTTTAGAAAAACCAAAGGCCGTCAAAACACTTTTGAAACCAAACAAAATGATTACAGTACTGGAAAACAGGATAAATCCAAATTTAAAGGAAATCGATTTGGATCTGATGGGTCAAGGATAAAAGAAACTGATAATATTTCTGATAGTGTATACACAAAAGCATATAAAGAAACAGAGAAAATACAAAAGTATCTTGAGAATATTTTTGTTTCAAAGAAATCCTCTATTTATAAAATGCTTTTTCTTTTGTTTGGTATATATCTTGTATTCCTTGTGATATGTCAACAACTGAGGTTCAAAAATGGTTTTGTGCAAACACGACATGGAAAATCAATTCAAGCTACAAGTTTTTCACAACTTCCTGAAGTATCTGATGATTTTACTGAAAAAGTAAAAAAATATTTAAACTTTTCGTTTGAAAAGTTGGTTAGTGAACCTAAAGGGCTACTTTGTCCAAAGCATGCCACATGTAATATGTATATGCCAGTTCCTTACAAGTGCTTTTTGGGGAATTCAAATTTGTCTAATAAACAAAAAGTATGTATTTCACCTGAAAAATATTCGCTTTTTGGGAATTGGCGCAACAAGGAAAATAATTTAAACCACAAGGAAAGCGGTAATTACGGATACACCTATGATGAAACTTACAATTTTCAGAAGCAAAGTGATGGTGATGTAGTAATGGAATGCGATTCGGGATATATAATAGCAAACAATAGATTTTCAACAAGGTTATATCCTCTTCAACCAACCTGCGTTGCAGATTTGGATATGATTATTAAAGTACATAAAATTGTCAATCAAGCAACTAAGGTGTTGCAAGTTCATAGAGGCAATGTGGAATGTTCAGAATCAATATTTACACAGGTGAAGCGTGTTTTAGATGAAAAACAATCCAAAAAAACTGAGAAACAGAAATCAAATAGACAAGAAAAAAGTACTGATCGTAATTTGGAAAAGTTTGATGATAAAACGAACAGAAAAATACTGGTTTCTATGAATGATATCGATTTTGAGTTAAATTCACAAATAGCAGCTAAAATTAAAAAATTTGGACTTTCTAACGACAAACTCAAAAAATTGGTTTTTAAAAATTTAAAGATGCATGAATCGGAATTTGACCGTCTTTTTGATTTAGCAATATATAAAATTGCTGAAGAATACTATAATGATGTTTCAATATCGAGATTAGAATATGTTGATGTTACAAAAAAAGGATCAGTGCAAACTAAACTCGATGATGATGGGTCCAGCCATACATTTGATGAACCAGAAAATGAACATAAAAGCTATGCTAGTTATGAAGTAGACACAAATCCGGGTACATTATGGCTGGTTTCAAAAAACCCTGTCTATCCTCTGGGCTGTAGAATCAAACTATTTATAATTGTGTTGATTAGGGAATATTTGAGACTTTTGTTGATTATGTTCTTTGTATTTGTTGGATTTCATACTATAAGGATGTATATTAAACGTCACTTTGAAGAAAAAGTACTTGCTAACAAACTGGTGAATATTACATTGGAGAAACTTGAATTTGCTGCTTATCAAGTAAAAATTAGTGGGACTGAATCTTCAGAATTGGCACAAATTCCATCAACACAATTAAGAGATTTATTATTGTTTAGTGAAGAATTTAATTTTGATGAGAAATCAGAGCAAGAAAAGAAGGAAATATCGAATAAGAAATCTTTAGATTCTACAAAAGATATTGTTGAAAATGGTGAAAATTTGGGAAATTTTGTTGGAGAAAACCAAGGGGGTTTTTCATGGAGAAGTGTAATTCGTATTATATTATCTGTGGTATCGTTTATAGGGAGTGTATGGAAAATGATTTTAAGAATATTTGGTGGATCTAAAAAGAATTATTATGATATAAAAACTCGGCAACGAATTTGGCAAAAAGTGGTTGTTATTGTTGAAAAGAACACAAATATTCGATCTAAAACTACAATAGTTCGTGGACAACCCATGAGAACTTGGGAATGGGTAGGTCCTTTAATAAACCATCAAAGTTACTCACAAAACATTGACTTGTTGCTTTCCCCATCACAAAAATCACAATATCAACAATACACCAACTCGCCCTTCAACCTTTACAGTCCTCGTAAACAACAAAATAATATTGAAAACGATGAACCCGAAATAATTAACCAACAGAATGATGATGAAACTGGCGGGTTTGATATGGAAACAAATTTAAATAGAGATGGTATCGAAGAACCAGAGCAAACAGTTGGTGATGATAATGATGAATAAATGTTAGAAGAGCATGTTATTTTTTTAGAAATTGATATATTTATTGTTTTAGAAATCAAAGAATTTATTTGGACTGTTATAAATAAACCTAGTTTGTATGGATACTGTTGTTAACGCAAGGTTTTTGTTACTTTGTTTCTTGTAGTTTTTTTATTAGTTCGGATTGGCGGTCATAAGCTTTTGATAAGTGTAAGATTTGGATTTCGAGTTTATTGATAGTGTTTCTTAGTTCCTTTATAGAGGTTTTTTCGGATCTGGATGGGGTTTGATTCGATCCAGAATCTTTAATTTGGGTTAAAATAAGTTCAAGTTGATTTATTTGTTTATAAATCCCATTTATCATAATATCTTTATTAGATTCCATAATAAAAATAAAGAAAAAATTTTTTTATGAAAAAAATTCTTTTTTATTTCCCAATTTCTACAAATTAATATATCATGAAGGTCAAGCTATTATCAAGAAGTTCTTCTGAACATACAAGAGAACGTATAACAGACTTACAAAAAATCAAACGGAACTTCGATCCTGAACTCCATCCATTTGAAAAAGCTAGAGAATATACACGTGCCGTCAGAGCCGCAAAACTCGAACGAATGTTCGCAAAACCATTTATTGGTGCACTTTCAGGCCACATTGACGGTGTTTACTCGCTCGCTAAAAATCCTTATAATCTAGATTTGATGTATTCCGGTTCAGGAGATGGCGAAGTTCGTGTATGGTCTCTATCAAACCAAGAAAGTTTATGGAAATGTGGACAGGCACATAATGGGATGGTTAGTGGATTAACAGTAATTCCAGAATCTAATGCATCTGCAGGGAGTATTGGATTTGGAAAAAGATTTATTTCAGTTGGAACTGACAAAATGGTAAAATTATGGAGTATAAACAAAACAGGCAGTGATGCAAGTCGGTTACTTGCAACACCAAAATCTGGTAGTAGTTTATTACCAGAAAATAAGGGCAAGAGATTAGCTGAAATGTATAATGAAAGCATTAAAAACGATATTGAGATGAACGACGAACTTTCTGCTAGGTATGCAACTAATAGTGTAGAGTTGGAAGATTTTTCTTCTTATGGTAAAGATGATCCAGTTCCTATTAGTGTATATACAGGAAAAGAAGCATTTTTAAGTGTTGATCATCATAGAAGTAAAAGTTGGTTTGCAACATCATCTTCAGTAGTTTCTATTTGGGATATTGAAAGGTTAGTAATTTTATATTTTTATGAAAATCTAACTAGTTTTTTAAAATAGATCTGAACCAATATCCAACTTTTCTTGGGGATCAGATACTATCAATACAGTAAGATTCAATCAAACTGAAACGAACATCTTGGCAAGTAGTGGAACAGATAGAAATGTAATTTTGTATGATTTGAGAACTTCGACACCAGTAGCAAAATTAGTTATGGCTTTGAAAACTAATGCAATAGCATGGAATCCAATGGAAGCATTCATATTTACTTGTGGTAATGAAGATCACAACTGTTATACATTTGATATGAGGAAGATGGATATGGCATTGAATATTATGAAAGATCACGTCAGTGCTGTTATGGATGTTGACTACTCACCAACTGGAATGGAACTTGTAACTGCAAGTTATGACAAATCTATTAGAATATTCAATACTAAAAATGGACATTCAAGGGATATTTATCATACAAAACGGATGCAGAAAGTGTTTGCAGCAAAGTTTACTCTTGATAACAAGTTTGTAGTTAGTGGGAGTGATGATGGAAACTTAAGATTGTGGCGTGCAGTTAGTAGTGATCGTGTAGGAATCAAATCAAACAGGGAACGCAACAACTTGGAATATTTGGAGAAGGTGAAGAAGAGGTACAAGCATATGCCAGAAGTTGGCAAAGTTCTTAGAACAAGGAATTTACCTCGTGATATTAAGAAAACATCAAAGGTTAAAAGAGAGATGCTTGATGCACGTAAACAGAAAGAAGAGAACTTGCGGAAAAATAGCAAACCTGGAACAGTACCTATTGTACCTGAAAGGAAAAAATCTATCCTTCAAGTCACTTCAAAATAAATTTAGATTTGAAATATTAATAAAGAGTCATATATATTTATTACAAATAACAAGTTACAATCATAAACTTATGTACTCAGTTGCCAAGCAGGAATGCTGGGGTTCGATGTGGTAGGGAGTACTGGTGTGCTGTCAACTTCAACTGCTTTCTCGGGTTCTGGAACCGGAGTAACTGTTGAAGCAAGATGGTCTGTGCTTTGTGAATTGGATTCAGGAAGTTCTTCAACAGTTGAACTTTTGGTGGATTGATTTTCAGTATGTTGAGGAACTGGGAAACTGACGACAGCTGAGGAACCGGGTAAATCAGCAGCAACTGAGGAACTGGGTAAATCAACAGATGGTGTGGGAGTAAACTGGGAGGGAGAGCTGAATGCGGGAATGTTTGTGGCAGTGGTTGTGGGAGTAACAACGGAAGATGGTGGGGGTACGCGTTTTGTTATTAGTAATGCTTTCATACTGCGTAGTTCTGATTGTAGATCGCTTATAGAAGTAGAAGAGTTTTTTCCAGAGATCTTGTTAGTTGCTTCAGATATGGCATTAGATAGCTCTGAAAGCTTATTTTCAACATCCAAGTTGCTATCTAGTTTGGATTGTTGGGCTTCATCAAGCATTGTTTGGCTAAGTTTTTCAATACGTTCAAGTGCAGTGCCAAAGTTTTTGTTGCTTTCTTCGATACTTGTAGCAGTTCTATTTAGAGCAGAGCTTATGTTTTCTAGTTGTTCTAGAGTTTTTGCAAGACTGGACTTTATTTCGTCTTGGCCCTCTTCTAGTTTTTGTGTTTTTGAGTTTGTGAAATAAGGAATCAATATTCTCTATAAAGAAAAATGGTTAATTGTGAAAATGATAAAAAGGTTACCTTTGTAAATTCATATAAACCGTATCCCAAACCGCTTGCTATTACTGCGGCAATAAAAAAGTCCTTCCAATCATGTTTTGGCCGAGGTGGAGGAGGAGGGTATGCTTGGTATGGATTATTTGGAATGGAATATTGAGGGTTTTGGGCAAGGAGGGGATTAGAAGAGGTATTAGAATTTGTAGAAGTAAGGGTGGTGTTTGTTTCAGGAGAGGTTTGTTCGTTTAGTTTTGAAATTTCAAGGGCACGTTCAATTTCCTGGCTAGTTAGACCCTTAGTTTCAAGAAAACTGATTTGCTTTGCAAGAGAGGCTGATTGAACCTTGGGATCAGAGAGAAACCTAACCGCTGAATTAACAACGTCTTCTCTAGGAGCGCTCATATTGCTAGAGATTGAGAGAAGGTTTTGGTGCAGATTTAGTCAACAAGTTTAAAAGTTGGGGTAAGAGATAATTTACAGTAGAAAGAAGTTTTGGCATCAAGAAACAATATCTCAAATTTAGTTTCATGTGCATTAAACTCTCATTCGCTCTCTCCTTCTTCACATTTCCCCTGAACCTTCATTCGCCCTCATAGTTTTCACGTGAATGCTCTCCTACCACCAATTGGCCATTGATTTAAGGGGCCAATTTTTCCTTTACCCGGGTTTTTCCCCTTTCAGCTCTCATTCCATTCGCCAGATTTTTAGGAAGCTCCTTATCCAATGAATATTAAATGATTCTTAATCGCAATATTATTGACCCAAAAGAAATCTCTATGTTTTATTTGCTGAAGCAATGTACAAATAATGCTTTTCAATTGGAATGGAATCGGTGTTTTAATTGGCAGATTTCTTGGCAACTCTATAAAAATTTTCCTTGTCAGTTTTGATCTTTCTATAAAAAAATGGTTGAAATCAAAGAATTAGCAGAAGGAGCAAACGTAGATTCCGATTTTGTTACTGATTCTGAACACTCTGAAGAAGAATACGAAGATTCCGATTTTGAGGATGAGGAAGATGAGGATCTTGGTCTCGATGACGAAACCCTCATTGAAAGATTATATGCTTTGAAGGATGTTATTCCCTCTTCAACTAGAACTCGTGTCTCAAACTTTACTTCCAACATTATCAGCTCCACACAAGCTCTATACAACATTTCTGGCAAGCTTGCCTGGTTCCTTTCAACTACTGCTTTACTTGTTGTCTTCCCTCTAGCTTTAGAATCCGACAAAGAACAAGTCATGATTCAATACGAAAAAGAACAACAGATGATGCAACAGCAAGCAAGTGCTATCCCAGTAAGTTTTAAATCAAATACCTCCCATTTTAGATTATATCATATAAGGCTCCAAATCTAATATTTTCTCCATTTCTACTTTTTTATTAGGGAATAAGCCCTTCTGGTCTACCAATGCCTGGTGTATCAAACTAATTGCAGTAAAACAGTTATACTGTTCATTTTATAAAACAATTTATATTCAAGAGTATACAACCTGGAATTTTTTAGAAAGTAATTGCAATAGCGGATTTTTAAACCTTATTACGTTTTATTCCAGGAATAACAGAACAATCATGATTCTGATTTCCATAATATTAAATAAATACATGATACATACCAACGCTGATAGTTAAATATGCTTATAAAATGTACATACCAACTCTCAACAACTACCAATGATAAATTGTTTTTATACCTTTGTATAAAATTTCATTATATGAAAGTTGTTTTCCGATTAAGATAAATTGTGAATGATAGTTTTCATTCAATATTTGTTAAAAGTAAAAATAATATTAGAGTGTATTCTGTCTTGTATTCTCAATTTCCTTTTTTTGTGTATCTTTTATTACTCGATTTAGTAGTTCTCTTTGATATTCTTTCCTATTCATATAGAGTCTGGTCCAGCAATTTCATTCACCTTTCATGTATATATCCGCAAAGAACTTTTTTTTTGCTATCCACATATTTGAATCACTCAGCTTCAACTAAGCCATAATAATTTGATTATGAGTTGAAATATTAGCAGATTTGATAGAAATTATCACTGTTTATTAACAAAAAATATGACAGATTTAGGCGAAGTCATGAAGACTATATATCATTGTATGAATAGCAAAATACATTCGTAGTTGCCATTATATTACTTATAGAAAATAAAGTCAAAAATATATTGTTTTAAACTATAATAGCTACATGTACTTATTTTAAAATCGGTTATTTTTAGCAAAATAAAAACTTTTCAATCCTTTATATGTGCAAGGTACTTGCAATCCTAAATCTTTACCATTTTTTGTTTGAGTATATACTGGGAGCGGTGGGTGAGACATAATTGTATTTTACTATTCATACAATGATATATAGTCTTCATGACTTTGCCTAAATCTATCATTGTATTTCAGACGTAAAATACAATTATGTAGCTCCAGAGTTGTTGTTTGAGACTAAATTTGTTATGTTTTTTATTGGAGACGAGATAATTGGTAGTAGGTATCAAATATTCCTTTTGATGACCAAAATCCAAGTGATATGATGTCTTCATAAGTTGCTCTAGCTTTTGGTGCGATTGTTGATCCAAGTGCTCTAGCCTTAGGTCTTTTTTTATGTGATTCAAGTGGAATCAAATCCATCAAACTGTTGAGTGTTTGCCTATTCTTTAGCATGAAATTTTTTCGTCGCTGTT
>MBFT01001171.1:42796-54298 GCA_003086725.1 Furculomyces boomerangus | reverse complement strand
GTACAGTGATTTGGTAATAAATCTTGAAACTGGATCCAAAGTTAAAAGATATAGCGAACCAGACATCAGAAAGAGCTCTATATCAGGTTCAACTACCAGCGACACTGATAAGACTAGAAACCAGGATATAGATAAAAATATGACTGGTGATCAAACCCCAGTCTCAGGCAAACAAGTTGTTAATGAAGCTTCAGCATCTATTTCACAAACATCTTTGGAAAAACTTCAGCAAATAATAAATGAAAATACTATAAAATTCAGTAAGGAACTTTTTAGTAATTCTAAAAATCAATTACTATTTCAAGGATTTGACCTGTATTTGAATGATGCATCAAACAAGTGGAAAAACCATGTATGTTGCATAGAAAGCAATAAAAAATCTCAGAGTAAATCCTCTTCTGTGTCTGGCCCAACATATAATGAAAAAACCGTTTCTGATATGGCTTCAAAACAACAAGATAAAATCATTGACGAAAACAAAAATAATCAAACGAGAATCAAAATCATAGAATCTGATCCACTGATCCAAAGTATTCTTTTGTTGCTTAGTAAATTCTTTAACCTGTCGTCAGAATGCAACTTGGCACTGACAGGAGTTTTGACTGTTTTGGTTTGTTGCCCATCACGAACACCTGATGGGTGGCTTGCATTTGATATAAATAACTTATTCCGTGAACTAATTTCTCCTGCATGGGAAAATTGGATAACAACCAGTAAAACAAAATCTGACAGACTAAATGAGTTCAAATACAAAACTATAGGAGAGCCAAATGCTGGAAATACAGTAAATCCATACAATAAACAAGCAGAAACGCTGAACGAAATAAATCTGTATCAAAATGATGACAGTGATAGTGATGGCGAAGTTCCAGATTATAGTAAACTTACTGAGAAATCAAAATCTATACAAACAATTAACAAGGTAGGAAATCTAATTCATAAAACTACACAAAATGGAAAAGGTCTTGAAGGCATTAAGGGTATTGATCCATTGCAACCATCAAACTATCCTGATATATCTGTTAACGCGGAGAATGTACAAGCAGACTCTAGTATTTTCAATGGGGTTAATTCTGGAGTGAATGCTGAAATGCCTGAATATATACGTATGCAACTAGAGCAATTAATTTCTTCAAGTGGTCTTCCAGAGTTTGATATGGAGTATAAACTTGATTTAAGTTTGGAGAAAATAATTGAGTCGTTGCCAAGTGGAGCAACCCAACCATCATTTTATATGGTAATGAGTGAGCTGGCGAATCAGGTTTCAGATTTGAGTTTCCAAATTCCTTATTTTTCGCAGCGATTGAAAAGGGCGAGAAATGCACTGATGGGAATAGTTGAAGAAGAAAGTGATTTAGCATACGAATTGGAAGAAATGGAGAAACTGGAGAATAGTTTTTCGAGTTCTTTATTGTTTAGAGACGGGAATGTTGATGCTAGTATAAATGCGCAAATGTTTTTGGCCGAACAGGGTAAAGCTGGATTGGAATTTCTTCGTGATAAACGTAGTACTAGTATTTATAATACTAGGGATCCAAATTCGGATGCATTTAGTTTCAGCGATAATATGCGATCAGATTTTGAGACAGGTGATGGCAACACCATTCCTCAAAACATTGCAGTTGCCTCAAACACAGCAAGTGTTAGTACAACTGTGGAACCAGAAATAGTTGCAAATAAAACTAAACCTATTGAAAACGAATTGTTATCACCAAAACCAATATCACGAACCCAATCGAAATCTAGTTCAACAAAAGGAAAACAAGTCACCGACTTGAAAATTAAACGAACAGTCAGCATCCAACACAACATCCAAGGCTTTTCTGTTCGTTCGGTATCACCAACAAGCCAACTTTCAGCTATTGAATTCAGTGGAGGTGGTGTAGAGCAAATCAGCCCCAAGAGTCCGAAAACCTCAAACCAGATTCGAGGAGATACAGGATCAGAGAAAACAGGAGGAGATGAAGGTAATCCAAATATATTGCATGAAAGGCGGAATTCGGTTAAGGATGTGAACATGAAGGAACTTTTAGAGAATATAATAATACTTCAGGAGAGTATTAAGGAAATAATAGCATATATGCAAATCCGAAGGGAAAATGGATATGACGACAACTCGATATTGTAAATCCAGTGGTGGTAAAGTTTATTCGTATTGATATTAATAAAAAATTGTTAGAAAAATCAGTGCTGTGCCAATTTAACAAAATTTGCAACTTTTTCAACCATTTCCAATAAATCGCCAGATTCGAAATCGGTATTGATGGAAGCAGGATTTGTATGCGACTCGGTAATTTTCCAATATTGATCATTAAAGTATGATGGTTCATTTACATTTTGAGGGGTTTGTGATGTGGAACCAAAGAATGTGTCAAAAGAATCGATATTTTCTAGACTTGTTGAATCATTATCTTTTTGATTTGGTTGTGAATCATCATTTTTTTGCTGTGAATCACTTGCATTCAACAAAGTTTTATGTGAGAAGATAATGACGTTATCGATTTGGTCAATATATGCATTTAGGAAGTTGTTTGTTATGAGGTTTGTGCATGCTTGAATGGCTGTAAACTTGTCAACAGCAACAAGTTTGGCAAAAGTATCGATATCAATATTTTCAAAAAGGAGAGAAATTGCAAAGGTGTTGTGATAACAAAACTTTGCATTGATTTCATCTAAATTTGTAGTTTTATTCTCTTTGGATTGAAATATTTCGTTGTAAATTTTTGTTACTTTATCATCTATCGATTTCATTACAACTAGTTGGTTTCTTGACATTTTCTGAACAATACTATAAAGGTTTGATTTTTGTAAAACTTGGGAATTTGATAGTTTCTTCAATATTTCGTTACGATATTCTGATGGGTATGCTAATACAGCGCTTTTAATAAGCAATTTCCTAAATTCAAAGGTTAAAAATGAATGGAAAAGTAAACTTACAATATATCAAGTTTAGTCCCATCATTTCCGTAGTTTGTACTAACAAGTTCATAATATTTTGGTACTGCTTTAAGATGCTCGCCATTCATATCCAAAAGTTTGGCTTGGCAGAACTTGAAGTTGTTTAGTAGTTTCGAGTTTTCCTTCATGTCCTTTAAATATTGTCCAGCTTTACCCAGCATCAAATCTGCATTAGAAACATCTGAAAGCTGGAGGAATTTATTTGCTGAATTGATATAAACATCCATTTTTTCTGCATCTGATGTTACAACATTGTTTATTGGCATTCCAGATGGTAAGTACGTAATGATTTCTGCAGCATTTATCCAATCCCCATCCGATTTGTAAATGTCCACAAGCTTGCGTCTTGCAAGGAAAATGCTTTCCTCATATAATCTTTCCTTCGACTTCATGTTTTCCACTAATTTCAAAAGTCCAGGAATGATTCTACCTTTAGAATCCCCGTCATCTAACTTTACCAGAGCTTTTGTAAAACCTAGCATACATTCTTGCAAAATTGAAGAGTCAGAGATCTGATCCAAAGAGGCGAAGATTTTTGATTCAAAGTTGTTAGATTCTTTACATTCAGAAATCATTTGAGTTCCCAGATCAAAAAACATCTCGCGTCTTTGGATCTGACTTGGTAGTTTAGATATGGAAATGATTCTGGTGGTTGTTTCTGTTTCCATTTTGTAAATTTGAAAGTTAGTTGAGAAAAAGAGTAATGAATATAGATTAATTTGTTTTGAATGATAAATCCGCAGTTAATTTTGTAAATCTAATGTTTACTTTTATACAATAAAAAATTCATATTGAAACTTTCTGCTTTATAATCTGTGTCGCCTTATTTACTTGCTCTCCTGTCCCTGTAATTGTAACTAACCGTTGTCTCTGCCCTGGGTTAGGCTTTTCGATTTCAACGCTTGCACCTGTCAAGCCCCTAATGCTACTTATAGACTCGCCCTTTCTACCTATAATTGCCCCAATCTTGTTTACGTCTACAAACATTCTTTGTGTCGTCAGTTGTTGACCAGAACTGTTTTGACCTGCCAAGACTTGTGGCAGTATCAGCGGACTTGTTCCCATCACAGAAGGTTCGGGTCTCAAAGGTATCCTATTCATGTTGTACCCAGGCATATAGTACTGGAAACCGTTATTTCCTGGGGACATTGAATATCCAGAATTCATATACATGCCACCTTTTTCATCTCTAGGATCGCCGCCACCAATGTTTCCTTGGTTAGAGTATCCTGGGCCCTGATATCTAGAACTTGAGCCATATTGACCATACTTGACATCACCGTAAGAATCATATCCATGTCTCATATCTTCTGATCCATATCCCCCTAAAATATAAAAAAGTTTTAAAAATAAAAAAATCATAGTTTTGATACTTACCATAACTTGGCAGCTGAGATTTAAACCCATAATCTTGGTTCGAGTATTTGTAGTTATGTTCATATTGACGTCTTTCATAGTTGTAACCATGTCTTTGATCATTGCCACTTTGGTGCCCTTGTCGCCTTCTATTAAAACCCATGTGTGACTTTTCATGTGGAGGTTCTCTTCGTTTTCCTTGGGTTTGTATATTGAATGTAGAAGGAATTGATGGATTGGGTTTATAGAGTTCTGCTGAAGTATAGATGTCCCATTCATCGAGGATTTTCATGCTCACCATTTCAACGGCTTTCTTGATACCAGTGTGATTTCCAAAAACTTCCATTAGTCGTTCAGAAGATCCAGGAAGAACTTCGTCGGAGGTGTATATCGAAGTTCCAGATTTTTCTCTAATTGAACTAATGTTTGATCCTCTTTGCCCTATAATTCCTCCAAGTGATTTGTGTGGAATTAAAAACCTGATTCTTATTGATTTGCTTGTATCTTCATTGTTTACAAGCAGATTCTTGAAAACTTTGAGTTGAGTAAATCTAAATATGTTCTAGAGAAAAATCGTTATTTCCCAAGGTTTTTTTGGTATATACCCAATATATTTTATGTATTAAATGGAGAAAATGTTTCTTGTGATAAAAACTTTTAGTCATTGGATACTTACCTTTGATACACAAGAGACTCTCCCTTTAAATGATAATACTCTATCCAGGTTTTGGTTTTCAAACTCCATTCCATAATCCAATTCAACAAAATCATTTACTGTTTCTCTACCACTAACAACATGTTCAGTTTCTCCATTCTCATTTTGCACTTTTGTAACATCAGACCTGTTTTCTGTGGTAATTGCATCGCTTGTAGTTGTATTAATTGTGTTACAAAACTGGCTAATCTCTTCTATTGTGAATTCATCTGGCGAGGAAACCACACGAATGTAGAATTTATCCAAATTGTCATGGTTTCCTAGATTAATAGGTGGAGGGATTTCGCTTTCGTCATTACATAGACTGGTCAGAAAGTCATCGAAATTGACAACGTTATTTTGTTGGTAAGCAAGATCAGTAGTTTGGTCATCAGTGGTATTTTTTTCATTTTGGGGTTGGTTTTCATAGTCTTTGATCTCGTGTTTGATTATTTTTGTTGATTTGGAATCTCTATGTAAATCATCGCTTGCAGATCGCTTTAAAATCTTTTCGGGGTTTTCATCTGGGTTATTATGTTCTTCTGGTATTTCGATATCGAAACTTATATCATCTTGGTCCATGCCTGTTTATTTCTATTGTTTTGTTTGATCTTAATGAAGGGAATGTAAAGCGAGTATATAAACATTAAGCTTGATATTATATCAGCAATAACAATAATATAAAATGGTGGAAAAAATAGATATTGACAACTTTTAATACCTGATTGTTTATCTTTTATTAGTAGATTTTCTCGGCAATTATAAAACACAAATTAAAAAAAGTTGATTTACAAACTGAAACGTTTTACTGGTAATTGATTTGAAATGATACCACTTTTAATTCAACTTACGATACAACCCCAAATAATTAAAAAAACAAAATAAATATCTTCACTCTGTTTTCAACACAGATTCCACCAATTGCTCCCCTGATAAAACGTTCCAATGACTTCCCGGAGTTTGTGGCACCAATTGTTTCTTCAACGATTTTTGGTTTCTAACAAGTGCTTTGTATATTCTATCAGCTCGCTCACTAGCCAAGCTAACTTCCGAGTAATCAACTACAGGATCTTGGTTGTTTGATAAAGACTCATTTAGCTCCGGATTCAAAGATATGTTACCAAGCCCTGTTGCCGATAATGGTGCACGTTGTTTACCCTTAAGATGGTTTTTGTCTTCGCCCAAAAAGAACAGATCGGATGCTGCGTTATTACCACTATTTTCAAGAGCTCTATTTAGAACTGTTGCCCAAAGGATTTTACTTTCGCGAGAAGTTGCCCCAAACATGTATCTTGCTTTTGTTGTGTGTTTTTCGCTTAACATCGAGTTAGGATCCCCAGATTCAGCTCCCATGTATGACGTTGAAGAAATTTGGTTTGGATAAACGCTAGTTTCTGGAGGTGCTGAACTTGGAACATTGTTGCCGTTATTGTTTATGAGACTGCCACCCTGTACATTCGAAGTTGGTAAGCCCGAAGTAGCCAAATTTTCTGTTTGCTCGTTGCTAGGTTTGAGCCACGTGACCTGCAATGTGTGAAGCATAAATCCACCTTCTACAATCAAAGATCGAGAAGGTAATGGACTATAGTATCTGGAGTGTGACCCATATGCCATGAATTGTAGTGTAATTTGTCCAACTGCTTGTGGAACAATAAAAAACTTTGCCACACTAGAATTGTTAAACCGTAGCACTGGTGTTGGAAGTATAGTTATCGGTGAAAACGGGTTTGTGTTATCATTGATTGTTATGTCCAAAGCGGTACCCGCAGTATTAAATCCGTACTTTGGTTTTCCACCCTGCCCAACACCACTATTAGGAACATTTCCCCAATTTTGATGGTCGTTAGGCATACTCGTATTAATACTACTGGAATTCCCGAGACCATAAGTACCCATATGATCCCCCCCAATTTGACCATGATTACTCCCCTTTCGGGTATTATTAATGTTTCCAGACGGATCGTGAATCCCATAACTTTCGTTTTGAATTTGTGGTGAAATTGATTTTCCAACAACTCTCACTACAATATAATAATTTGGATCTGGTTTTGGGAGAGTTATGGATACCCTTAGTAATACAGGTGATGAAACATTCATTTTTGCAGGTAACCGATCGGTTGAAGAATTAAATAATAATCCATTTTTAAAACCAGGGTCAGAATAGGTGTCATTCATGTAATCGTACTTGGAAGCAAGATCAGAGTCTGAAACTGGCAAAGAATGTAGTAATTTTTCGGCTATTTCAGTATTAAGGTCTAGAATGGGGTTAAGCTGATAATCAATAGTAGAACTTTTAGAATCTTTGCTGCCATTGTTGGAAACTTCTTTTGGGCAATGCGAACGACCGTCAACCCAATCCCAGTCAATAATGGGATCTATGCGTTTGGCATCAGATGCCTGTTCTAACTTGGAAGATAATGCTCTTTCCCATATTGCCAAAAGTTCAATAACGGGAACTTCAGTATATAATATTGTATTTGTAGCTTCCTTCTTACGAAGATAAGAATCTTTACGTGCTTGATTGTCAAATGTCGAGAGTACCGTTAACGCAGCTGGTGAAACATTAAACGAACTTAGAGATCGTTGTTTTGAATCAACAGAAAATGGAATGGCATGACTTGGTATGGGTGAATCAGAAGCCAGGTTGATCCTAAATTTATTAACCAAATCATGGAATGCCATTTCAGGCGAAATCTCATCACGAACCAATGGATTATGTAGCTCTGCATTGAGAGTCATAATAGCAAAAGTCAGTCGCACAGCTACATCCGCTATTCCAGGTACCCAAATATACGAGCTTCTATTAATGTTGTCAGATAGTGCACTTTGTGTAGGGCTTAATACAGTTGTGCCTTTAAGAATATCTTCAAGGGATTTTCGTTTTTTAGCTAATCCATTTCTAACACGCTGATAATTCTTTTCATTGGAGATTTCATATTGTTTCTTCTTATTGCCGCGAATTTTTTGATTTTTTTCGGAATATTCTTCATGTTTATCAGAATGAATTGCAGAATATCCGATAAGCCTATTTCTTCTATCATTATCTAGTGTCGCATACATATCTGCAACTGGTTGATTTTTGTTAAACCAATGTATGGCAAATGCATCGAGCATAGTATTGATTGCAATAGGATCATTTGGAAGCCTTAGACCAACGAGAACTTGTCGAAGTGCTTCGTCAATGGGTACACCTACAACATTGTGTCTTTCAATGTAGATTTGCCATACATTCATATAATATTGGCTCTCTTTCATAACTTCTTCTCTTGTTGCATTATTATCCAATTGACGCGCAAGAAGACCTGAACCTAAAAATTTCCCGAGTTGACGTCTACTAATTTCAGTACACCTAATAAGAAAATCTGCAAGTTTTTCCGAAGAAGGGGTTATAATTTTGTTGTCAATCATGTATACTACTGCCTCAACTGGGTTAGAGCTAAACTTCTTTCTTGCCTTACGTAGGACCTGGTCAGCCCGAGCAAGGCGCTTCTCGGCTCTTTCGTTGATTTGATCATCTTTACTGAATGTTGTATTTCTAGTTACTGTAAACGATGTAGCATGCTTTGATAGAGGGATTATCATCATTACACTAAAAACATATCCACGTGGTAAGTCATTGAAGTTTATAGACGAGCGCGATGTAATTGTTGAATTCTGTGTTTTTCCAAAGCTACTGTTAGTGTCTTGAATATAAATGCTACGAGTAACAACAAGTATATCTGAAAACAAAAACAGATATGTATCAGTTTGAGCATTTAGAGCGGATAAAACTTTATAGGCAGGTCCATGAAGCAGTAATCTACGCGAATTAACTCCTTGAATGTTTGAAATATGACTTACTGCATTTTTTAGATTAAAGATATTATAATAATCTCCGATAGAAGCACTTTGAATTGATTCAGCACCAACTATTGACTTTCTTTTTGCAGTGCGCCATCTTTTCCTCTCTTCTAAGATTTTCATTTCACGTTCATCATCACTATTTGGTGTTACAACTTTGTTTGGTGAGCTAGCATTCAATTCTGAATATTTTAACACACTAACATGAGAGCTCGAATTTGCATGAAAATTCGAATCAGTAATAGATAAATTCGCAGGTTTGTTTCTGATATCATTGGGTTTTCTTAGTTGGCTGTTTTGAACTTCGGCAGGGTTCTTATTACTTCTAGAAGGGTTATTATTCTTTGACAAATGAATTCTACGTTTAATACGATTATTATATGTTTTTTCTTCCTCTTCGCGCTTATCATCAAGTTCATAATCAAGCATGACAATATCCAATGCTTCCTTTTTTATCTCCAAATTGATGCTTTCTTGAAGATAATTGTTTGGTAATTTGTATCCATCGTTTAGTTTATCATTTTTAAAGCCAAACTTATTGTTAGAATCCCGTAAGTCTGAATATCTTGCAAGATTAAGATCAGCTTCGCTACCAGTGATAGTATGTGGGTTACTTTTAGTGCCAACTGCTTTGGGAAATGGTGAATCCAAATGCCAAATATTTTTAGAACCACTTTCAGAATTACCCAAGAAGTATGGATTTTTGGTTCCTGGTAATGAATTTTTCTTATCAAGATCACGGAAGTGGATTATAGCCTCAATAGCGGCTATTTTATTTGTTAGTCTTGAAATTGAACGAAGGCTTGATGAGGGATGATGTAGGTTTTTTGATTCAGAGTTTTTATCAAGTTCGGGCACAGAGTTACTATATGATTCAAAAACAAGTAATATTGGATCTGAATCTTCTATAACAGATTTACGTCTAACTCTCAAAGGAACAGGTGGAGGTAGTTCAATGGTTTGGTGTTCAAGGTCATGATAAAATGATTTTCCGTCAATACTTTTAATATTATTTTTGGGAGACATTTCAGAAATAATACTAACTTTTGACTTTGAACCAATACTAAAGCTTCTGTTGCTATTAGGATAGTAAAAGTCTTTTCCAGAATTAATAAAATCTTGTAGGTATTCCTCTGAAACATCATGGTCTTCGATAGAAGAAATCACAACTGGGTCATTGTTTGGAGTATATATTAGTCCACCTTTATCATTTACAAGATTTATAAGATCTTTTTTGGTTCTTGGTTTCAAAGCAGTAAATATTTTAACAGATTGAACACGGGAATTTTCTACGCTCCTAGAGGATGCTTTTATAATCTGATCGTAAGAAATTTCTTTGGTTTTTGGAATTTGTGATAATTTTGTTAAATCATCTGTGTCTTTGAGATGCATTGCTATTGAGAGACCTTCTTTGACTTGAGAATTAATATCATTTGTGACAGTTGGATTAGGAGATTTACCCGTTCGAATTTGAACTTCGGCAAGTAAAATCTTGCCTAGGTTTGGAGCTAGTCTAATACTTTGACGGCGGGATAACGCTTTAAGTAAACCAACTCTTGCGGGTGATATGGTATCAGAAAACGGAGAATGGTGTGCCTGGGATTGACTTTTGAGTAATTTTGTGGTTTCAGCTTGTAGAATTTTACTAGTCACAGTGTTTTTATTTGTTGTGGACACTTGGGTATCATTTTGATAGTTGCTAGAACCTTCTAAATTACTTTTAAGAATATTGTTTTTTGAATCTGATTTGGAGTTTTCCAGTTCATAGTTGATATTATTTAGCATATTCTGTCTTAGTGGACCAGCAGGATCTCTTACTCTTACAACTACATTATTGGACCACCTCTTGGTGGATTTATCATTGGTTTTGGGGATGATAGTAGGACTGGTATAATTTTTTTCAAACAAATCAAAATTTCCAGCAGAGTTTGAGGGAATTGGGTTGGGAAGATAAATATTGTTTTTTGCACCTTTTAAATGAGGCACGGTTGAGTCTAGTGACTCAGTGAAAGTTTGATATGGACCAAAATTCTTGCTCCAGGTTCTAGATCTTCTTATACCATCACTAACTCTCGGGACGTATCCTGTATATGTATTTCCATTGCTTGTGTTATCATTGAAAATAGTGTCAATTTGGTTAAGAACATCAACACTACTTCCAGGATTTGATATAGAGTTTTTTATAAGAGAGGTTTTTGAAAAACCATCTGTTTGAATTGAAGAATTTAAACTTAAAGATAGATCAGGGTTGTTTTTGTTAAAACTCAAATCATTTAGGTGGTTGTTCAGTTGTAAAATTGTTTGATTTGAGGTGGGTTTCATAGGAGTCTCATTAAATATGGCTTCGTGCTGAATGTAGTTTTCAATAATGGGTAGTTTGGATAAAATAGGTTCCTTTGAGTTTTCGTCAATGTTGGAAACACTTCTAGCTTTTAGGAGTATATCATCAATCCATTGGTGTCCAATTATTTTTTCATTTAAATTTTGATTTTTTTTAGGTACAGAGGGTAGCTCTTTATAAATTCTATTACTAAAAGCAGATTCTGGTAGAACAGGCCTTTTCTTTATTTTTTCGTTCATCAAGTTGTATAGATAAGCGGGATCGTCTTTTTTGTCGACTGGATTTGCCGAATTGGATTTTCCAGAACCTGGAT
>MBFT01001142.1:36836-49842 GCA_003086725.1 Furculomyces boomerangus | reverse complement strand
GATAATAACTTACACAATATAAAATGGCAGTTTTAGTGATTTAAATCACCATTTTGTGTGTTTTTTTTTTAGAAATTCCATTCTGTCTTGCATTAACCACAATGCCCTTCGCAAAAGGTTCTGAATATTTACATTATCATCAATAATGTTTTTAGGGATAAGAGATTTCCATGCTAGGTACCAATCAACAACTTGCGACCAATTTAAATTTTTTTGATGTTCTTGTTTGTTGTTTTCGAGTTTGCAAGTATAGAGCCATTTGCGGAGATAATTTGTCCAGTTTGGTATGAAACTTGTTGCAAAAATGTCAGTCCAAATATCGTGAGGAATCAAATCGTACCAACAAAGAAATTCAGTAAAAGGAACTAATGATTGAGCCGTCTGCAATTGCGCATCTATTTTCAATACTTGTGGAGAAACCAACAAACTCAGCTTTTTGTATAAATCTGACCTTATAAATTTGCTAAACGTGGAAACTTCCATTACTTGCCTCCATGGCATTACAGCATCTCGTGAACTTGCCAAATCCGATTCGTTTCCATATTTTATCAAAGAATCAAAGCTACTATTAACAACCGCTGATAATCTATCAAGAACTGCTGGGAGCAGCTTATCATACAACGTGTTCATTGAAATGAAAGAAAGCCAGGGATATATCCAACCATGGAGAAACAGTGTCTGCTCTCTATTTCCGCTCATCACATTCCTGTGTGATTGCAAAGAAGGTTTCTGTAATGTGTCGAGTAAAATTGTTGTGATAACATTATTCACCAAATGATCAAATATGGATTTTGGAAGGATTTGTGTTTGCCAATTCTCGACAAAATTTAGTGCGAGTTCAGGTTCATAACAATTCCATTCTCTTGATAAGTATGCTCTTACATGTGGAATCCATATTTTCATTAATACTGCTTCATAAAACCTTTTATTTTTTTCTTTCGTTCCATATTGACCATTAATATTTTCATAATTCTCTAGAACATTGATTTTGTATAGTATTTCGGATGCATTATCTTTATCAGTTTCGATGTCATTCTCGTCAAATAGTTTAGATATGGGTAGAAATAAGTGATCTCTTAACCATATCGGATCTTGAAAAATGTCCCATCGCTTGATTTCCGTAATTATCAGAGTTGATAAAATTGAAGCTGAAAATTCATCAAGTTTCCATTCAGACCATTTGTTTACTTTGTGGTCACCAATATCTATAATGGCCGAGTTTTTTATTTCAAAGAGAGTTTGGATCAAATTACTCAGCTTTTCTAAATCAACAGATATTTCACCATTATTGTTAGAAACAATAAAGCTTCTCTGATCAACAATGATATCATTTAATATGCTGTTAGACTTTGATACAAGTGATTTGATTATTTCCAATTTTTCTAATTCCTTCTTAAAATTTGCAAGATGTTTATCTGATTTTAGTAGTTCTTTTTCGAGATGGACAATTCTTCGCTCTTCAAGTGATTTTTGAAGGGCAAGATGTTCGCTTTTGTCTACTGATAAATCCAATCCCAGTTGTATATCATTTTTTATGTCAAAAAGTGATTCTGGGATTTTGTTTCTTTCTGAAATCAAAGACAGTTCAGTTGGTGTTTGCATGGTCATACCAACGATTTTTTCTTTTTTTATGGAACTAAGCTCATTTGCATGTTCTTCTACTCTTTTGATGATTTCTTCAAGTGTTACATTATTTTGTTTTCTATTTCTATCCAACAGAGTAGAAGATCTTTTTTGGTTAGAAGTTTTTTTTGATTTTTTGTTTCCGAGTACTTTGTTATCAAACTCTGCAGCCTGTTTTGTTTTTTCTTTGAATCCCTTGTACCCAATACCAATATTCCCTGGACGTTGCTTAACTTGTATTGGATCTACCATACCAGCTTTTTCCTTACCAAGACCCTTGCCAGATTGATAACCCATCTTTTGCATCATTTTCCAAGCGATACTAGATCCACCTTTTCCAGCAACATTGGTTTTAGTGGCTTCTGAATTACTAGAATTTTTTTTGGTAGAACCATTTTGAAGATTTGGGGCTGAACCACTAAAAGTCTTGTTTTTGAAGTATTCTAAATTGTTTTTTGTTGTAGTTTTTTGTTTTGTTTCGGATTCTGAATAGCTATCACTGTCACTTGTATCAGAATTGCTACTACTTGAAGAATCGTCGTTGTCTTTAGTGATATTAGGTTGTGAATCTAAAGTTTGAAGGGGAGGTTGTTGATTTTTGGATGGAGATTGAGGAGGTGATTGAAACTCTTTATTTGGTGTTTGAGAGGATTTGGTGAATTGGATTTCATTACTACAATGATTGGAATTAAAAGATTAGTGGGGTAAAAATTTAGAGGGAAATGCATACCTGTTTACTGAGAAATTGAGCTTTTTGGTTTTTCTATGAGTAGTATATGTAGTGGGATTGCCAAATATTCCTAACATCGCATCTTCTTTGGAATGTTTTCTTTTCCTATTTTCTAAAGAAAACAGAGTTAGTAGGGATAGAGTAGAAGCTTTTATGGGGATGTTACCGAATAAGTGATCTGAATCCTGTTTTTGAGAATCGGAGCTGGATACATAGCTATCGGAATCAGAGTCCATTTGGAAAAACCAGATGCATAAAGAGAACAATTGGAAAGGTTAGAATAAACAGAAAAGAAAAAGTTTGAAGCTGATAGCTGATAATTGGGTAAGCAGTTCACGTGAAAATCAGCGTATAAGAAACAAGAAAATATAGCCAATGATTGTAAATTATTAAAAGAGCATGATTCTGTTTCTGGATGGTTTGAAGAATTTCATAGCCAATGAAATGATTTAGTGGTGGCCAATGAGCGAAGGGATAAAAAAATTTTGTTTCCAAAAGGTTCTATAGAAAGGATTTTGTTGTTTTTACCTTTATACAATTGCTCAATCTCGAAAATGGCTACATCGATGGAACAAGTTTCAAAGGAGTTCACTGCCTTCTACTACAACACTTTTGATGCTAACAGAGCTGATCTCCGCCCTCTATACGTAAGTATTCCTGCCACATTTTCTCCTCTTTGATATCAGTGTTAAAAGATGTTTCGTTTTTAGAGAGCTGGATCAATGTTGACCTTTGAAGGACAACAGTTTATGGGATTGGACAGTATTATGGAAAAACTCCAAGGACTTTCTTTCCAAAAAGTTGCTCACCAAATATCCACCTGCGAATTCCAACCCTCTAACCCACAAATGTCCTCTATTATCATTCTTGTTACTGGCTTCCTCCTCATTGATAACGAGCAACACCCTCATCAGTTCTCACAGGTCTTCCAACTATCTATGGACAATGGCAGCTGGTTTGTTCAGAACGATATCTTTAGATTCATCTTTGCCTAAATCGATGAAGTTATATAATTCTCTCTAACTGATTGATCTTTTGTTTCACTTGTTAATTTATCTATACTTGTTGTGAAAACAAAACTAAACCAAATAAAAAATTGCTAAAAAACATACTACAAGCAAACTCATCGAAAAACTGTGCATTAGTGAGGTTGAGCCGCTAGGGTTGTAGCCTCTCGGAATGCCATCATTTGTACTGTTATAGTCGCTCACATACATTGAGAAGGAAATACCCTTGTTGGTTACATATCCGTTCATTGCTACTGTTCCGTTTACAAGTCCTGTATCGCCATCATACAGAGTCATTACGTATCCCGAAGCTGAAGTTAAGCTTATTCCCTTTGGTGTTTGTTTGGTTGTATCCCAATCATATTTAAGCTCTGTAATGTTGTTTGCAATGACCCAGGTGTAAGGCTTTTTTGTTGAAGGATCAATAAAATTGCCATTATTTGGCATTGTGCCAATAATCATGACTTTTCCTGGAAAGTGGACAGTATTGTCGTCATAATCCCACGACAGTTTTACAATACTACCTATTTCAAAAAGAGGATTCGGTCCAATATTTGGAGGAGTAATCATCACAAACTGGCCCGGAAAGCTGAGCTGGTCTGATGATGTTGGTGAAGCGGCATTTTGGTTTTTTGTTGGTGAAGCCGTGCCTTGACTTTGTGATGGTGAAGCCGTACCTTGACTTTGTGATGGTGAATTTGGAGCAGAGTTTTGTGATGCAGGACTTGGAGTTTGATTTTCACCCGCTTTTATAAAAAATCATTAGAATTAAATATAAAAAAATAATTTTTAGAGTTTTTAAAAAAAGAGAAACTCAAAACTTACTGTCAGAGTCTGAATTTTGAGCAGAAACTATAAAAGATATCGAAAAAAGAACAAGTAATGTTCCCATGAATCTCAAAAACACGGACTTCATTGTTTTGTTCTATTTTTTTAAGGTTCGGGTGTCAGAAATACGTGGGAGTATATGTCGAGTAGGCAAAGAAGAGTTGTGAAAGGTTTTTAATGCAGGACAGAGAATTTAAGAAAGAAAGTAATTGTAATCTTAAAAAATTGAAAGAGAAGAAAATATTTGGGCTAAAAAGAGTTTCTTTTGGTTGGGGTTTGCAAGATTGCAAAATCGCGCTGAACAAAAAAAAATAGATTTTTAGTTTCCACCAGTCATTTTGCTTGAAATTTCTTCAAAAAGACTAACAATTTGTATTTTCTGTCTCTTCCTCTATTATATTCGTTGATCTAACTATTGTGTTATAAGAACCACATCCCCCACACTTGTGGTATACAAAGTGATATGGAACAACTGAACGTTTTCTGCAATCGTTGCAGAAAATAGACGATTTGTGTTTCCTGAATTCTTCTGGCATCTTTTGGCTCGACATCAACAGATCCATTTCCTCTGTATAAACCTTCTCCTCAATAATTGATCGCTGGCACTCTGGACACTTTGGCGTACCGTCAGTAGAGCTTTTGTAGTGGTTTATCAGGTCCGTAGCACAGTTCTGGTGGATGGGATGACCGCAAGAAAGCAAAATCACTGTCAAAGTTGAAGTGTACAGAAACTCCATGCAGACTGGACAGTTACTTTGCAAGTTCTTTTCTATACAAATATGGTTTTTCTCCAGTCCTAAAGACAAGCATATCCCGCACTTATCGCAATGGAAAAAGTTATCTCTTCCCCCAGCACGACACAATCCACACTTATCACAATGAAACGCTTTTTTTGTAGTATCGTTATCCAAAAGCTTACATATTTCACAATAGTATTTGCCTGTCACGATGTGGCAACCCTTACAAACACTGTCTATATTCTGGATCAAATCACATCCACTGCACTTCATTTCTTTGACCAAGAACCTTTTTAAAATATATATGGTTATTAATGCTTTATAACAAGTATTTTGTATCAATATATTTCCTCGGTACAACTTTTCTATAAAAACTTTAATTACCTATTCATTTCGTGGTTCTCGTTCTCGTCATGACAGAATCTGCACCAAACCCATTTCTTGCAGCACTCTGCCTTTATCATTGCATTTCTTTTGTAATGAGAACACCCTGCCTGTTGTAAAGTAGAAGATTAGAATGTTTTTAAAATTATGTCAAAACTAAACCAGAGCTAGATACACCAAACTGTACTACTGTGGGTATTTTACTTACACTGTTAGACAACTCTTCTTGCATACTAGTATTTACTTTTTGAATAGATTGGGTATAGAAAGTTTAGTTTGTTTTGGTATAAAGAAATCAAAGAGTTTGTTTTGAGTCAATTGTTGTTTTTTAAAAGAGGGAATAGAATACAGGTGAGTCAGTGTATTATACTTGGTTATGAGCTATACCATATACAAAAATGAGAAGATTATTCCTACATACAATCGAGAATCTTACGATTGAACAATAAACTTTGTCTCTAAATCAAAATATTTTCTACCCAATAACTGTTCTTCACGGCTTTTTTTCCATTTCTTTGTACTTTACTTGTTTATTCTCCCAAGATTTACAACCCCAAACTTCTCATTTAAATTAAACTCTTTTCATCAACCTAAAACAAAATACCTATCCCATGAGTGGCTCCAAGCGCGTTTCCTACTATTATGATGGTATTTACCTCTTTTCATTTTATTACCAAATGCCTCCCTAATTCCTGAAACTAACACGCATAAAATCTTTCTTTCTAGATCTAATTGGCAGTTACAACTTTGGATATGGTAATCACCACCTCATTCGGCTTTTCTTTTCATTTAATAGCCAGATACTTCTCCAAAAAATATACCATTAAACTAACATAGTTTGTGAAATAACTTAGGACATCCAATGAAACCCTTCAGGATGCGTATGGCACACAGTCTCATTTCTGCTTATGAACTAGATCAATACATGGAAGTCATTAAACCCATACCTGCAACCAGCAATGAAATGACAAGATTTCATTCAAATGACTACATCGAATATCTCAAACGTGCCTCTCCTGAATTCGCCGAAAAACAGCAACTTGACACCCAAAAATGTAAACTTTTCTTCATTTTCTTTTCAGACTTGTGCTCTCAATAGCCACCAAAAAATAACATGTTTTTCTCTTCTTTTAACCTTTAGATTTGAATTTCGATGACTGTCCTCCATTTGATGGAATATTCGAATTTTGCTCGATCTCTTCCGGTGGATCTATTTCCGGTGCACAGAAATTAAACCACGGTGATTCTGATATAGTAATAAACTGGTCTGGTGGTCTTCACCATGCAAAAAAGAGTGAAGCTTCCGGTTTTTGCTATGTCAACGACATAGTTCTAGCCATATTAGAACTACTCAGGTATCACCAGCGTGTTCTCTATCTAGACATTGATGTCCACCATGGCGATGGCGTTGAAGAAGCCTTCTACAGCTCTGATAGAGTAATGACAGTTTCATTTCATAAATTTGGTGAATTTTTCCCAGGTACTGGCGATTTGAAAGATATAGGCATTGGAAAAGGAAAACATCACGCCATAAATGTCCCACTTCGTGATGGTATTGATGACGATACTTACAGTTCAATTTTTCAACCAATAATGCAAAAAGTTATTGAAGTTTTTAGACCTGGAGCCATAGTCATGCAATGTGGAACTGACTCCCTATCCGGAGATAGACTTGGATGCTTCAATTTATCCATGAACGGACATGCCAGATGTGTCCAATTTATGAAAAACTTTGGTATCCCACTCTTGTGCCTAGGTGGCGGTGGGTACACTGTAAGAAATGTCGCTAGAACATGGGTCTACGAAACTTCTGTTCTACTCAATAAAGAAGTCAGTAAAGTACTCCCATACAACGAATACTACGAGTTTTATGGTCCTGAATATGTGCTTGATGTGCCAAAAAGTAACATGGACAACCAGAATTCCCCCCAATATCTTGAATTCATAATAAAAAGCGTTTTTGAATATCTAAGACACGTACAACATACACCATCAGTTCAATTACATGAAGTTCCTCCAGACTGGCCAGGTTTCGATTCTGAAGCAGAGGCAGAAATGTTGGATCAAGATGCGGATGCAAACATGGAGACCAGAATAACAACACTTCAAAATGACCGTCATGTAACTACAATGAACGAACTAGAAGTAGACAATGATGATGCCAATGATGATGATTCTGACACTTACTTAGTAACTACTTCGAGCGGCCGTACAGTAAGACTACCCAATCCACAGTCTGGCCGTCATCGTCGCCAAGCTAGGAACACTAAACAAAAAACTTCTCGTGGATCCAAAATAACCACAAAATCAACCAGAACAAATAGAAATACTGCTACGAGTACCAATGGAAACATTCAAACAAACAAAGACGATGTCAATGAAAAAAGTACCAAGGAAACAAATACCCCAGATGAATTTATAGGCGACATTTATAAACATAATGGTACTGCATCTAGACCCGTACGAAGTAACTCTTCAATACTTTCTAATGAAAGTACAGAGAAAAAACAAGAAATTGAAAACAAAAACTATAGTGAATATAAAAGTGAAGAAGAGAAAGAAAAAGAGTCTGTAGAAGAAAAGGCTACAGATGAAAAAGAAGAAAATATTGGAGAAGAAAAGAAAGTCGATGAATACAAGAGTGCTTCTGATGCAGAAACAACCCAAGATCAAGAAGCCACCTCTGCTGTTGTTGGTGACGTCAAAAATGTTGAAACTGAAAACAACGAAATGGATGTTGATAGTAACATTCAAGATGGAGAAATTGAAAAAGCTGTTGATGAAATCATGGAAGCAGAAGAAACCGTTCAAAACAATAATGACGTGGAAGAGAACCAAAAGGATGATCTAGAGAGCGCAAATAATTTGTAAAGCAAAAGAGTTTGCTAGTAATGTATTTGAATATTGTAAACACCTCGTACCAATACAAGTGGTAGTGATATTTTTTTTTGTAAAAAGATTCTACTTATAATCACTACAAATATCGGCATTTTATAAAATTTATTTTAGATTTAAATCGAATATTAAAAAGCCTTGATATATAATACAAAAGAAGAAATGGCGGTACCTTTAATGGGATATCAGGTTTCGGCTGTTTTTGCTTTTTTTTTGGCTTGTATTTGCTCTTCAGTTAGAGGGAGGTAGTATAAATGTGGTCTGGTTTTAGTTTTGAGCAAATGTGTTTTATTGGGTATGTTGCGGTTGGAAACATGTGGTTTAGTGATATTGGTGTTTGTGTGGCTACTTCCATTTTGGTTTTTATTTGTAGTTGGTTCACTTACAGCACCCATATTCCCTTTGTTGGTAGCAGCATTTATTGGTTTATTAGAAGATTTTGTAGTCAATTCTACATTTCCATCCTTTGCTACAAGAATAGTTCTTGCACCATCTAAAGCGGCTTGATGTTCAGCTTTCAAAAAAGTATTGAATTTATCAATGTTTATAACACCGCATTCTAGTGGTACTCTCTCTTCGCTTGGAAACCGTATGCCCTGTATACACCTCACCGCTTCAACTGCATCCTTGTAATTTTTATACTATAATTATTCAATGTTAGTTTGAAACTACGTTTCATATATCAATTACCTTTACATAACAATGCGACTTTATACTATCCATCCAAAACTCTATCTTTTCACCATACTTGTCAACAAGAGCATGTACTTGTGTAAGCATTAAGGGTCTTGAAAAGTTCTTGATATAAATACAATTGTCATTCTCGGAGTAATCAAGATCCATACCTAAAACCATTTGTTAACCAAATACCTTTTGAATTTACTTGCCATTCTCGTTATCGATTACCAATTCGTCGTTCTTTTCAGATATATTTTCTTCTACATTTAGTTTCGTTTCTGGATGACTATCAATTGTTTGTACATTGAAATCTTGTTCTGGTTGTAAATCAATATCATTTGGAACAGATTCGTTTTCTGTTTGTGAAGTTTCTAGTTTCTGAATTATATTTTCTTCATTTTGTACTTTTTCCACAGATTCGTTACTCGAACCTAAAAAATTGTTTAGAGGATTGGAAAAGATGAAATGCTTACTGTTTGAAGGATTGGAAGTTGGTGATTCTTGTCCAAAAACTGCAAGGAGTAGCCTTTCGATCAGTTCCTTTTTGAGGCCTTTTGTTGACAAGTTGCGTTCGGTTAGTTCGCGTTTGAGGTCAACAACTTTTAAAGAGGATACATCTTCTCTGGTCAATTTATTTGATTCAGTCATTTCAATTTACAATTTATTGTGTTTATTAAAAACTAAAAAGGGGGAAAATGGATTTACTACCATTTTTTGTATGGTAAGAATTTTCCTTCCATTGTTAGTGATACTCTGTCGCCATTTGGATTCTTTACTTTTTTTACTGATGCTGTAAAGTCAATAGCACTCATGACGCCATCGCCAAACTTCTCCAAAATGATACTTCTGATACCGGGTCCATAAACCTAAACAAAAAATTGATGAAATGATAAAAACAATGTGTTCTTACCACTAACGCTTCATGGAGTCTGTAGAGCAAGGGATCAGAAGGTATTTCCACCTTTTCAGTAGAACCGCGGTTTGGAAACCCATTGGTAATAAATTCTGTTAGTAGTGTATCCTGAGACAAGTTGAGTACTGCGGAAAGTTTCTCAATATCTGTTTTACTTGGTGAGGCCTAAATAACAAATATTTGGAATTGTAAATGCAAAAATATCCTACCTTTCCAAAAAATAAAGAGGCAACCCAAACTTCATCACGACCAATTTCTTTCGCTATTTGCTCAAAACTGAAAATTTAATATATTATACTTGAATATAGAAAAGAGGATACCTCAGACCCAGATTTGACTTTGCATCAAGCAAACGTATACAACAGATTGGTAGATTGCTTCTCTACAGATTTAGAAGTTTACATCAAGAGTTAGTTTATTTGTTTCAATATCAAAAGTAAACACTTGCATCCATAATTATTTTAAAAAAACAGGAGTTTATTTGAAAGTGAATACAAGAGTGGTAATAGTATAGAGTTTTATTGAAAGTCAGCTTAGTATGTTTCAAAGACAGATAATATAGAGAAAAGTGCGGGGGGATTTAATTGGGCAGAAAGTAACAGTGATTTAAGCTCACGTGTTCTTAATATTGGGTTGTATCACAATATATTTGAGAATAACAAGACAATAATAATGGATAAAAAAAAAAGTTTTTATATGAGCATTTTGTCAGTAAACAAAAAATATAAAGCTAAACTGTATAAGTTTTGAAAATGAAAGTATTGTCAAAAGTGAATGAGTTAAAACTAGAGCTTGAAAAAGTGCATTGGCAGACTGGCCTCAAAGCTTGGGTTTAGGTCGTCGACGTATCTAAACAAGCGCATGTAGTGCCCCCTGTCAACTTTCATACAGGTTGATCTTATCAAAGCAAGAGAACGTCTCTTACTAACAACAAACTCACGCTTGTCTCTGTGCCAAATCTCCTTTTCGCGTCTTGCCAAAAACTCAATGTCAGATGGCTTCAATTCTCTAATTCTGAGGGCATTAGTGTCTGTAGAAAGACGTTGTAAGTAGGCGGCCCATCCCTCGCCTCTCTTTGGGTTGTAGTCCTTTTCAAGTGTGCGCCAAGCAAGAATCACAAGATCGGACAATAACTCGGAGTATAAGAGGTAAAGTTCATCCTGGTGATCTTCGATTTGCTTGGTCAGAATGTTGATCTGGACCTGCATCTGATCGACTTGCTGTCTCAGATCTGGAACCTCCGCTGTTTGTGCGGTGGTTTGAGGATAAGTGATGTCTTCTGGATTCATTTTAAGCCTTGCTGGATCTCTTGGAATGTGCTGTAGATGGAGCAGAATTTAAGAGGAGAGATGGGTAGGGCGGTGTGTGAGATTGTAAGATTGGAGGGCAGTGGGGGATAGAGGGGCGGTGGTTAGCAACTTGGGAAGGAAAATAAATGTGAAAAACAATTTGGATAGTTGGGTTGCTGTGCAATAAAAATTGGAGAAAGAGAACAAATCCTTCCAAAAACAAATCATTTATCCCTTTCAAACTACAATACGATCGTCTCGTCTATTGGCCAAACATCATGTTTCACTTTTTAAACCCAAACTCATTGGCCACTCTATTTTTCCTGCTTGTTTTTAAATTATAATAAACTCGATTTATTTGCTTTTTTACCCAAAAAAACCAACTTTTGTAAACCACAACATATTTTTAGCCTATCTTTATTACATCCGTAGTTTCTTCCTTGACTATTGGCACATCGATATTACCCTTACATAATTCTGTCTTTATTTAGATCTGTATCAACCAAAAACCCATTTCCAATATTTTACACTGACATCTTCATTGAAATCTTCTTGTAGCTTTTGTATCCTTCAACTTCAAAGTCCTCATAACTAAAGTCTTCGATTCTCTCTACATGTTTCCTAATTTTCAATCTCGGAAACTCGTATGGAACTCTTTCCAGCTGAACTTTTAGTGCCTCTATATGGTCTGAATACACATGTGCATCTCCCATACAATAAATCAGCTTTCCTGGCTTCAAATTTGTGACATACGCTATCATTATTGTCAATAATGCATACGACGCAATGTTAAAAGGAACACCAAGCCCCATATCACACGATCTCTGGTAAAACTGGCATGATAGTTCTGCATCCTTGGTGTTTGGTTTAGTAACATAGAACTGTGCAAACATATGGCATGGAGGAAGTGCCATCAGGTGCATATCTACCAACAAAGAAAAGTTAGTTTTGGCGTGACCAAAATATAAGTAATTATTTCTTTCGAATTAAGCTTTACCTGCAGGATTCCATGCAGATATTATCATTCTTCTATCTGATGGATTGTTTTTAATCGTATCAATAACCCTCTGTAGCTGATCATATCCCTTTCCAGTGTAGTCAGCATCAGAACTAGTATACTTTGCTCCAAAATGTCTCCATTGCCACCCATATACAGGCCCTAAATCATTTTCTTTCCTATCGAACAGTCCTATACTATCCAAGTACTCTCTTGAACCATTCCCATCCCAGATTTTAACTCCTTTGTTTTGAAGGATTGTTGCATCAGTTTCTCCCCTAACAAAAAACAACAATTCTTCAACAATAGCACGGAAAAACACCTTTTTGGTGGTTATCAGAGGAAAACTCGAACTTAAATCAAAGCGTAGCTGTGGAGGTGCAAAAACCGAGACAGTTCCTGTTCCAGTCCTATCTATTCGCTCCTCTCCCGTTTCAATGATTTCTCTAACTAAATCAAGATATTGCTTCTCCTCTTTGTTCTCAGTACCACTTTCATTCATTTCTTCAAATCTCTCACTGTTTTTAATGCAAACAGGTTCTTTTGTATTTCGTTCCTCTATATTACTTTCTATTGTTATTTGTTCCTTTTTCGAGGATAACATTTTGGGTTTAGATTTGGATTTCTTTTGTTTTATATTTCCAATCTAAATGGAATTTAAAAAGTTGAGAATAAAAAACAAATGGAAAATGATACAAATTCTACTTTTTTTGTTTACTTTATCACTTTCTGCCCAATAAACGATATATGTACATCTGGTTCACTAATGTTTTTTTTGTTTGCTTAAATTATAGCATAAAAGATAATACACCGCTTCAAAATTAGATAAATAAATAAAAATCCCATTCTGTGCGCAATAGTAAAGCAATGTAATACAGCACTGACAGATACTAAAGCCAGTATGTACTGGAAACCTATACAAAAA
>MBFT01001140.1:24267-36620 GCA_003086725.1 Furculomyces boomerangus | reverse complement strand
ATTTTTTGGGATCCGTAAATTATATATAGATACTGGGCCAGGTGAATTACAGTGGGAAACTATTCACAAAATGAGTGTTCCATCAAAATATAAATCATTAATTTGGTTTTTCTATAATAATAGCATATACTCAGCTTCAAGGATGCACTTATTTAATTTTGAAATAAGCAACAAGTGTAGTGCGTGCAACAAAATCGAAGATTCAATTTATATATTTTATTTGTGTAATAGGGTCGTAAAATTATGGCAATTAATAGGTAAATATATTTGGAGTGTGTCGCAAAAGATACACGTATCTCAATTTTACACGATACAGAAAGAAGATATCACAGGAAGATTAGCAAAATTCAAGCATAGTATAAGCAACCCTAAGGTTTGGCATGCATATGCTATGTGGGAGATATTTAGAGGACGAGTTGAAATAAATCTAAACAACTCTAACATATGAACATTAGGAATGTATGCAAGGTGGGAACACCAAATAAAGAGCCTGGTTAAAAAAAGAGTTTTATCTAATAGATAAAGGGAAAAAATAATGCACACATACAAAGAGGAAGCTTTTAATCTAAGAAAAACCATATAATAGTATATAAACTTTTTAATTTGTTTTAGCAAAAAAAAATGTTCGAGAAAAAAAAACTTTGAATTTGAAAAAAATTGGTGACAAAAATTTAATGGAAAATAATAGGTTAAAAAATTGTGGGCAAAAATTTTTTTAGTGAAAATTGACCAATAAAAGTTTAGATCTACACGGATATTTGTGATTTTACCAGATTTCATAGTAAATACTAGTAATTTGGTACTATTTGTATAAAAGTTTGGTCCTTTTTAATTGGTTCAATCCAATAAAAAGGTTTTGGATTCTAAACCAATAGAAATTAAAGGGGATCTTTTTTTATTTTAACCATTTGTTTCAGTTAAATGATTGGGTTGAAACTTTTTGGTTCTAATTTCCGATTTTTTTTGTATTACGTAATTTATGCAAAAATCGAAATTTAACAATGCATTTTTATTGTCAAATTAAAATCGAACAGAAACTCCACAATGATGCTTTAATGACTCATTTATTCTTGGATTGTTTATAACCAATCATATGTCAATTCTGCTTATTTTATTGGTTCAATGATAATTTATGCGTTTCCAATTTAATCCAATTGCATCAGTTGCATAAAGTTTTTTATTAATTTTTATTGGCTACTCAAGTGTAAACAATCATTTTTTGATAGATGATATATTTTGGTAAATATAAATACTATAAATATCGATCAAGAGCATTTCTTTCTAATTTTTGTATTCTCAAGTTTCATGCATTTCGTAATCTATAGAAACGATGAGAAGATCCAATAAACATTCCACTAAAAAAATTTCAGGCAAGCGTATTAGCTCTGTGAATGGAATAGAGTATTTATACTTAAATAATTTTCATGCATCCAACCCTGACCGTTGGGTAAAACAATTTTCTGTACAAAACAAGGATGAGATTGAAGATTTTGAAAAGGCTTTAGTTGTTGAAAGACAGAAGAACTTTCCGTGTGATTTCCCTGATCAAAGTAATATAGGAATTTGTTTTTTTCTTGAAGACGCTCGAAATTTTTACAATGGGAGATCTTGTTTCGAGAATGAGCCATTTTATTCAAAAATAATCAATTTCAAAAAAACCCTGTCAAATGAATATTCACAACATTCAAATGATCCTTGGAAGCCTATCCAAGTTCTAGAAAAGATAGTCGACTGTAGTGGTGCTATTTATTACAACTTGATGGGTAAAAATGGTGTTGATAAATGGCTGAGACTAAATGAACTCGATAATGCATCAGAATTATTAGAAAACTACGAACATCAGCTTGATTCCAGAAATTCCAATTTCCCTTGGCTTAGTTTAATAACAAATAATCAACCCCTTATACAAAATCCATCTAAAGGTATTTTTTTAGCTTTTAGTTTTATACCAATACTCATTCTTCCATCATTTTTTATTAAATTTTAGATCTCTCTAACATAAAACATGACCCAAGCAAGCCAAAACCCTTTGTTAATCCAGAAAGGCTTCAAAACTTTAAATCATCCAAAGATTCTGTTGTTGGTGCGGATTTGAGCAAGCCAAAACCCTTTGTAAATCCAGAAAGGCTTCAAAACTTTAAATCTCCTAAAGAGCACATCGTTGGTTTAGATTTGAGCAAGCCAAAACATTTTGTTAATCTAGAAAGACTCCAAAACTTTAGATCGTCTAAAGATTCCATAAAACAAACTAATCCTTCGTTGCCCAAAGAAAAAGATCCTCCTCAATCATCAATTTTGAAACAACAAGAACAGAAAGAAACAGAGTATATACCACCTGTATTTGACACTTCGGAGGCTACTGAAATTTCCGGTATTCATAGAAAGAAAAAATCAAAGAGTAAAGATATTGACAATGAATCACTTGCTAGTATTACTGAATCCGAAAAAACTGTCAGCTTTTCTTTGGATAAAACCTCCAGTCCAAAAAAACTTGAGTCTACCGAAATTATAAATCCCATCATCATGCCACTCGAAAATTCCCTTCCAATATCTGATCCAAATGAAAAACCAACATCTGAAAGTATTTTAAATATTGAAGATATTCCAATAGCTGAAATAGAGATTCAAAATCATATTGAAGAGTACGATGAAGATATCGATGAATCTGCTGAAGAGGTAGAAATCGATGAAGTTTTAAACATTGGTGTTGTAAATCGATCAAAAGTAGATGAAATAAAACGCCCTGATATCAACCAGTTGCTTAGTTCAACAGGTCCAAACATTCGCAATAAATCTAAAGTACCTGATATACTGGATACCCACATTGAAGATTCTAGCAATTTGGACTTATCTTCACTTTCAAATATTCGTGATAAGATTTCAGAGTTTATTAATGAGCGTGAAACTTCTATCGAAGAACAAAAGGGTGATATTTCCACACTTTCAAGGGAGATAAATGAGCCAGATTGGAGTAAAATTGAAATTCCCATTTCAGATTCTGGTTTTAACCGAAAATTAATTCAGGAAAGAATGGCACCACGTGGAATTAAAAAAATGTCAACTATGGCTTATATAAATTCCACAGCAAAACCTTTAAAAGCATCCAAACCTAGCACAGAAATTCCTGATCCTGTTATTCTTAGAGGTGCGATACCCAATTATCAATCACAAGATACTCCTGAAATAAAAAAAATAATTCAAAAATTTAATTTAATTCCTACCAAAAACGGCACTCAGAATTTGGGAATAAATGGCCTTTCAAAGAAATTCAATAGCATAGGAAGACCAGCTTCTGTGATGAATAATGGACGCCAGTCTTATTTAGGCAACAAGCTAGAAAATACTAAAAAGCAAAAAGATAAAATTCATAAAAGGGGATTTAACGAAATATCGAAAAAGAATAGGACTAATTCTATTGAAAGAAAGAACATGATTCCTAACTCTCTAAAAACGCCTAAAAGTGTATCTAATACATTTAAATCAAAAACACCAGAAAATACAAATTCAACTAAAACCAAAACCCCAAAGATCTACTCTCAAAAGAAATCATTAGCTTTTTCTGAATCTTCCAAAGCTCCTAAAAATCTTGAAAAACGCACTCTCGGTTCCAGCATTAAAATACCAAATGATAATTCTGAGTATATATCTATTCAAGATCTAGCAAAAATCTCTGAATCTCATGTAAGCAACAAAAAGGTCAAAAAAGGTGATATGCATTCAACTGGTGAAAAAAAGAAAACATCCCATTCTGAATCTGAAAACAAAAATTCCAGCTCACAGACAAAAGGTGAGCCAGTTGTTTTCGTTGGTAACAATGAGGAGGCTAAAAAATTAAAACTCTCCTTTTATTCAAACACTTACCTTTTTAAACCTTTTCCTAAAAACCTTCCATCGAAATCTGCCAATCATAAAAGCAACGGGAACAATAAATCGTCCGCTTATTCATTAGAATCCTCTGCTAACAAAAAAGAATCCTCAAATCTTAAAACTAGCCGAATTCAAATATCTGAAAGCGAAGAAACTAGTAGTGATTCTGAAAAAGATGAAACCATTTTAACAGGTCTTTCTAAAAATATAATTAAACCAACAGTTAATGCATTTAAAAATGCTCAAAGTATTTTGCGACCGCTTAAAACAAAACATATTGAAAATAAAACCAGTATTATTCTAAGCGATGATGACAAGGAAAAACTCAAAGGGAAGCCCCTTAACTCTCTATTAACCAGAGATATGGGTGATGACAATAAATCAAGATTCTTGAAGAAAAAAAAGAGTTTTATTGTCTCTGATGATGATTTCATCACGAACTCTGAAACCTCTTTGGTAAAATCCAGATTTGTAGATAATATTGATGATAAAACTTTGAATCATAGGAAAGCTGATAAGAATTCAACCAGAAAAAGTTCAAGAAATTCTGGAAAGAAAATAAGAAATTATTATGAGGATTTGAGTAACCTAAATATTTTTCAAACTCACGAAAAAGAAAAAAATGAATCTGATAGCTCAGTTTATATTTCACAGGCTTCTTCTGATCATGAATCAGAAATAGAGGACGTGAGCGTTGACAGTTCTGAATCTGGAATATTCAAAACTCGTGAATTACGAAGCTCAAGAAACAAAAAACTCAATAGAGTATCCAATAATAACATTGATAATATGGACGTTGATGATGAACTAATTGGCTCCACTACTTTCGATCTAAATATATTTGAAGATTTGAGTGTACCCAACAGTAAAGATAATGACATTTGTGAATTTTGCAACCTGAGCGGTCTTAAGGCACATAAAAATGCAAAGTGGATATCTTCAAATATCAGAAAGTGTAAAAACTGCCCGTTGGTCACACACAGTAATTGCTTGGAACATTTTTTGGAAAGGTACAAAATATCAACTTTAGAATCATCATTGCCACTAGAAAAAAATATCTGGCTTCCAAAAATCAGAGATATGGAAACAAATATCAACTGGATATGTATATTTTGTCAAACATTTAAATATGAGGTTGATAAAATACTGGCATATCGCCAATTAGAGGTTATTGATGATGATAATTCACCTGAAAACCATTCAGTCGATGTTCTTGATGAATCGGATAGAATTAGCGACATCAATCCAAAGTTCCAGGATTCAGGTTTAAATAATATCATTGCTGAAAGTAATAACGAGATGAAATTAGCTACAAAAGAAAGGATTTCAGAAAAAAATCTTGATGCTTCCATAGATTCTGCTGTAGAAATGAGCGAATCTATCTATTTATCCAAAAGCAGTACCAGTACTGATAAGAATTCCGCGAAAAATACAAACGGTATCAACTCTGTAAATCAAAAAAATTTAAATACTAATTCCGGTGTATCTGGAACAATTTCACCAATAGAAATAATTGATCTCGAAGATCAATCTAAATTTAAAAACCCCAAGAATGATGTTATAAACGAAAAACCCAAAGACGCTGTGGACTGGCCCAAGCAAGAATTTTTGGTCAAGCTTAAAGATTTTTCTTACCGAAACCTTTGTTGGATTCCTTCATTCTATGTCAAACTTCTAAATACTTCAAAATACAGAAACGCAATAAAAAATATAAAGCCAGACACTCCAGAGTCAAGAAAGTTCATTATTCCTTTATCTTATACACAGGCTGAATATTTTCTTACCACAGTTTCTTGTGATGGGAATGATATTTTAGCTCGAAATCAAGCCCTTCGAGGTGTTTCAGACAAAAGCGCTTCAGCTAATCAACTCATTTCTGATTATGAGAGACTATACATTTCTACAAAATCTGTTTATGTAAAGTGGAAAGGTTTACCTGTAAGCGAAAGTACTTATGACGAACCACCTCATCCTTATGCAGAGTCACAAGAATATAAAATTTGGCTTAGAGTTTGGGATAACTTTTTGCAAATGAGGAAAGTGAGCTCTTTACTTTCTCGTAAGCACTTTTTGTCGTTTCAAAAAAAGCAATTTGCCAAATCAATTCAACTTAGGGAGAAAGAAATGACATCATATGCTCAGAAAAAGCAAGCTGCTGGTAGAAATATTGGTTTTGGAGATTATAGTTCAAACTCTGAACTGAAAAAAGTTAGGGCTAAGCTAAGAGAACATCATTCAGAAGAACTATCTAGAATAAAACAAATAGAGATGGAAGAAAGAAAAACTTGGTTAAAGAATGCATTTAGTGAATTCAAAATCCAGCCAGACTATTTGAAAGGAGGAACTTTGTACCCTTACCAACTTGAAGGGATAAACTGGCTTCTATATAAATGGATGGCTCAAGAATCTTGCATCCTTGCGGATGAGATGGGTTTAGGCAAAACTATTCAAATCGTGGCATTTTTTTCTATATTAATGCGCATGATGTTGCCAAATTCTAGTAAAAATAACATAAAGCCTATTCTTTCCCAAAATCGCCTTGTTTTTCCTTTTCTAGTTGTGGTACCAAACTCTGTTATTGACAACTGGATTTATGAAATAAATCGATGGACTCCAGATACTGTTGTTGTTGCTCTAACTGGCAGCAAAGAGTCCAAGAAGCTGATCTCAGACTATTTACTTTTTCGAAAAACTGCTAGCGAGTCAGATAATGCCAAAGATCTTCAGTGTCATGTCGTTGTTACTTCTTATGAAACTGTTACTCGCGGTGATGGATTACGTATTCTCAAATCTTATAAGGGTGAATGGATGTGTATGGTTGTTGATGAAGGCCATAGACTCAAAAATGACAGAAGCAAGTTGTTTACACAACTATGCACTTTGGAATGTAGACATCGAGTTTTGTTGACTGGAACACCTGTACAAAATAATGTTAGAGAGGTTATCAACCTTATGAACTTTGTTCGACCTGAAGAATTTCCTAGTACAATTCAATTGGAGAAAGAATATGAGAATGCTAATGAAGAGAAGCTAGGAGAACTTAGAAATAAAATGAAACCACATTTACTTAGACGTTTGAGAGACGAGGCACTTGGTCCGTTATTACCTGCGAAACACGAAATAATAGTTCCAGTAACTCTTGGATTGTTACAGCGAGAGTTATATAGGGCAGCTTTAAAGAAAAATATAAAAGCATTGGAATACATCCAAAAATTATTTAAAAATGCTGAAAATGATGGATCTGCCAAAAACCATCGTACTTTGTCAATGAGAAACGTTTTGATGCAACTTAGGAAAATTATAGACCATCCTTATTTAATTGAGCAGACTACACCAGAGTTCAATTCTATTAAAGAAACACATGATCACTTGAAACAATCTTCAGGAAAGTTCCAAGCTTTGGATCTGATTGTTAAAGAACTTGTAAAAAGAAAGCGAAGAGTTTTGATTTTTGTTCAATTTAAAGATATTTTGAATATTTTGGAAGATTACTTTTATCAAGAACAACTTGCTTTTCTTCGATTGGACGGCGACACACCACAAGCAGATAGACAGATTATAGTTGATGAGTTTAACAAAAACACCGAAAAGTATTTTGCATTTATTGCTACTACTAGAGCTGGAGGTGTGGGGCTAAATCTTTATTCAGCAGACACTGTAATATTATATAGTCCTGATTGGAACCCACATATGGACATGCAAGCACTGAGTAGGGCATATAGAATTGGACAAAATAAGCCCGTTCTGGTATTTAAGTTAATGACTGTAAAATCCGCAGAGGAGCGGATTGTTCAAGTTGGTGCAAAAAAAATGCTTATAGATCACATTTTAATTGAAAAAATGAACTCTGAGGATAATTCTGAACTTGTTTCTGATATCGATTTAGCCAGCGCAATCAAGTGTGGAGCGGAACAACTATTCCAAGAACATGAATCTAACTATAGTTCGATTATTTATGACGAAGCTAAAATAAAGCTTTTGTTGGACGAGTGTGAACAAAAGTTGAAGGAAGAAGATGAAGCTAAAAGAAATCCATCTGATTCTGATACGGCGAAATCCAAAGCTGCTGAAAAGAACATTTTCTCCTTTGCTAGAGTTTGGGATGTAAACCAAAATACTGAACAGGATGTAGATACTACAACTACTGATAAAAATTCGAATTTGGAATGGATTCAAAAGATTAGAGAGGAAATTGACTCACAAAACTTGAGCAATGAACAGTTAGGTCGTGGATTCCGTAAACGCAACCATGTTGATTATTACAATGGGTTTGATAGTGTTTTTAAATTCCCTGCAAAACCTCCCAGAAAGCTTCAAACTGAAAATTCTCAAAATCTCAGTGATGCTAGTGACCCACCTTACTTGGATAATCCAAACAGTGAAGAAAGCGATCTTGAATTACCTTTTGAAGAGTTTCTCGAACTTGAAAACGAGTTGCAAGCAAAATCTACAGTTAAAAATAAAAAAACTATCACTGGCGGAGTAATTAACTTTAGTATTAATCCAAGTATTAGCAATGCCCCAACATCAGGTGTCCAAGCCACATTAGCTTCTTTTTCTTCGGATAATACTACATTTATTAACTATGCAGCAGAAATGAATAAGATATCGAATATCACTTTGAAAAGGTCAGACAATTCGCAGAATCAAACTCAAGTAACACCTGTAAATATGGAAGGTCCATCGAGCTCTCTTGCAAATGGTATACCAAATGTTGTGCCACCTAACTCACAAGATTTTTTCTCTTCCAATATCAAAAAGATGGTTAGTTCAGATCCCGTGGGTACTGGGCGCCAGCTAATAATGAAAGCAATACAATTCGGGGCAAGTGCAAACTTGAACCAGTTACTACAAACCTCCATTAATCTTGGGTATACAGCTGATTTACATTTTGTTGTTAGCTCTATTATAAAAACTTGTGGGGATCAAAATGAAGACGTTGAATCTATCTGTAAAAAATTGTGCTATTATTTAATACTATGTTGTCAAGAGACTATTAAAGCTGGTCCTAGAAAATCGGATTCACAATTTTTAGCAAGAGCTTTAAAATTCGTTTCTCTTCCAATTAACATGGGTTTGTATAACGAAATTCTGAAAGTGATAGGTGTTAACAATAATAATGATCAAGCTAGTTCTATAGGAACTGGATCTACACTCGATAATATTCCCTCCACATCTTATAAAAAATCAGTCCCTATTGCTCCAGCAAAAGTCAAACTTCCGCCTTATAATCAAGAAACCCTCAGAGTTGTTAACGGTGTTAAGCCCACACCGACAGCTTCTTTACCAATTAAATTTACAGAACCGAATACTGCTGATACTTCCAAAAAATCAATTGATATATCAACAAACAACATTCAATCAGTGGGACCGACTTTACCAAAATCCACTAATACTATTGGAGAAAGTGATGTTAATATTGTTCAATCCAGTACTAGTAAAATACCATCGTCAGCTAGCCCTACCCAAAGAACTACCGATAAAATTACAAACCCTTCTTTGGATGCACACAGTTCGCTAAAAAGAAAAGTACAAGAAGCTTTAACACAATATTCTGCTTTATCTAAAGCAGCAATTAATATTTCTAGCCAAGGAACACCCATTGATTCTACTCTTTTGCATCCTAGTAAAAAAAGTAAAGTTTTAGTTGATAACATTGCTTCTAATAAGGCAAATGAATTGGTTACTAATTCCAACGTTAAATCAAGCACCACGATTGTTTCGAATAGTATGTTTACTACAAATCATCAAAAAGAAGCTATACCTAAAGCTATTCATATTAACAAACATGGTTTCCAAGTTGAGAATATCGAAAAAAGTGTCTCGTCAGCTGAAAGCCCTGTGGTAGCACATCCTTCTAGTTTACCTCAATCTTCTCCCAATCTTGCGGTCTCACTACCAACTACTACCATTGCTTCAGATTCCACAAATGACGTCTCAAACTCTTCCAAAGCTCCGGTCCCTTTGACTGAGCAAAGCAAAAAAGATTCTTTCAAACTATCTACACTTCCTTCAGTTGCTAGCTCTTCTGACATTGTATCTTCTCACCACCCAAATGTATCTAGTAATACTGTGAGAACCGAACCCCAAATACCAGCAAATACGAAAACTGCATCAAACAAAGTAAATGACATAAACTTGGTAAACCCACAAAAGACTGTTGTATTGGGTTCTGATTCTACCCAAGTTCGACCAAACCAATCACTTCAAACACCTTCTCAAGTTGATGGTGATAACTTTTTGGAGATTGCTAAATTACAATACACCCTTGCTCTTAAGGATATCAAGGAAAAATTCCCTTTGATATTATCCAGCTCTAACGAGAATACTAATACCTCCATCAAAAGTAATCTAAATGAACTCGTAACTAAAGTTGTATCTGTTTCAAAATCAAGAACAGAAACAGAAAGAACTGACGCTATTATTTTGTGTTTTAAAATATTTATTGGCGCTTGCATTAATATTGTGAATAGTGATGTTGTTAAACTAATGCAGCCAGTAAATGTATTTGATGAAGCTTTGAATTCGAGAGTTTTTACATTGGAATTTAGAAGAACATTATTTAATAACGATAGCAAGTGCCTACTCCACCCTGATACGAATCACAATAATAAGCACTGTCCTATTATTTTACTTCCCCACTTTTACTTTTTTGTACGCTATTTGTTAAAAATCCCAGGCATTGAGGACGAGTCAGTATATAATCTTCTTAAAAGGTGGTATCTATACCAGCTTATAAATTTTAAACTCAGCTCTCCTCACCTTGACATTGTTCCTTCTTATGAACAACAAAAAACAAAATTATCAAACAATAGTCCTAACCCATCTTCTGCCCATACTTCTGACTCCAGTGTCCGCCCAGTATCACGATCACCACAAGCTTCAAATCAGAACAAATCCTTAGCAAATCACAATGTCTCATCAGCAAACCCTGAAACAATGTCACAGTCAACTGCTTCTGGAGCCAAAGCTCCTTCTCAAACCATTCCCCAAACCAGCGTTCCTTCCCAAACCACTCCCCAAACTAGTGTTCCTTCTCAAAATATTCCCCAAGTTAGAGTTCCTTCTCAAATCATTCCCCAAACCAGTGTTCCTTCCCAAACCATTCCCCAAGTTAGAGTTCCTTCTCAAACCTTCCCTGCAATCACTCGCACATTCAACTATAGCACGAATGACACTATATCCTTGAACACAGGTGGCTCTGCCATAAATATATTACCCATTAGTGTTTCTAATTCCAATCCCGCCCTGGGAACCAGAGAATTGTCGCCAAATCTGCCTAGTTCTGCCCATAATAAAGCATCCTCGGAAAATATTCCTTCTAGTGGTGCTTGGAAACCCAATGCCAGTAATATACCAAAGCTAAGCAATACATATGATAATAGGATTATGCAACAACGTCAAACACCTGAGCAAGCTGGTAATACCAATCCATCAGGAAGTACCAATTACCAATCAACATCTGGATCTGCTCGTGCAAGCATTAGCTCAACGGGCAGCGATGATATACCAAAAAATAATTCGACTGGCAGTGGCCCCAATGAAAATAATCGCTTACCTGAAAATTACACTGTTGCCAAGAGAAACTACTCTTTGAGTGACTTCTTTTCCTCAAAAGAAATAGAAAATCACAGGAACAAAATTTTGGCGAGACAAGACATGAACCAATTGATTCAATCCAGTAAAAATGATATTATTGCTAATAGGATCATAAATCAGAAAAATCTAAATAGTGCTTCAAACATTTCTACTGTGGCTCAAACACAAGAAACTTTAAATAGCCAGACCAAGGCACAGCTCCAGAAAAGATATGAAGCTGAGTTATTAGCACAGTTTCAGCAGCGAATAAATGAACAAGTCAAAATGAACATTGAAAGTTATCAAAACCAAATCCATGCAAGACTCCAAGCTGGAATTCAGCAGGAGGTTGAAAAGCATATAAAAACCTATTTGAACACTGCTGGTAACCTTGGCGCAACCAGCTCAAGTCCTGCACAAGTTCACGAGGCAGAGTTTAGAGAATCAAGTTTGACTAACTATCCTCAAACTGTGAACCAAAACCAAAACTCTGGGAAAAATTATGCTTCAAATCAGGGACAGAGCGGCAGCAACTATTATGCTGGGAACAATATGAATTCCCTACGTAATACGAGTTTACAATCTGGAAGTCGTGGGCAAGTTGTGAATCAAGATAATGCTGCTGCTGCTTCTGTTATTGATTTGATAAGCTCGTGTCCGCTTTGTGGGTTGAATAATCCTCTTCATGTTGCTACCGACTGTTCATATAGATTTAATTTAGGAGCACTTCTTACTAGACGTGCTTTTGTAGTTAACAATCCCTCATACCCTCCAAACCTAAAAGAAATGATTGTTACAGTTATTGATAAACATATACAGAGGTTTTAACTTTCGTTTTTAACTGGCTGATATTTTTTCAATAAATTTCAAACTAAACCAATCAACAAAGTTTAAAATGTCAAGTTCAA
>MBFT01001139.1:36708-51645 GCA_003086725.1 Furculomyces boomerangus | reverse complement strand
TTTTATCACCAATAGTAGCCGTTTTCATAAGAAATTCTAATGATTTTCCAATCCTTGAAACTAATAATCCTAAAGCTATTCCAAATACAGTGGATTGAAATACAAGATCGATTATATCTTTAAAAAGTGCTTTCCCAACCATGAAAAATAGCCTTGCAATGACAAAAACGGCAAAAACAACTACAACCAATCCAAATAATATATATCCATCATCAAACTGTGCCCACACTTTACGTAAATCTGCCATAACTATTCTTGTAAATACTAAATAGTTGATTGATGCAATTTCTTCTAAATCCTGGAGACTTGAATCGCTTGGCATACCATTAGTTTTATTTTTGGCATTAATATTTCGATACTCTACAAGTTCATAATATGATTTTTCTGCAATTGTATAATGTTCTATCCATTGTCTTTCCATCTCAGACGAGAAGCCTTGACCCCCAGTGACAGTTTTATAGGAATTAATGTATTTTTGTAATTGGGCAGCATTAAGCCTAATAGCATGTAAATATCCCCATTCTTGAGTAATTTGATTTTTTTCGTTTTTAGTATTCTCAGAAGTGGTTTCGTTCAGTGAAATGTTGACATTGGTGTTACAAAACACTTCTCCAATTACACAACCCAGATTGTTGAAGGGTATGGGTAATCCAAGAGAAAGAGATATTGTGGGCACCCAATCTACCTGAAGTACGCTTCTTATCTCAGCTCCTTTTGATTGATGGCCATTGTGAGCATAGTTCATAAAGATGTCATCATTTATATATAATTTACCAGATTCATTTAATCCTTCCATTATTTTTTGTGATTTTTTATAAACTTTTTGAATTCGGGCTGTGCACTCATCTGACTTAATCGGAAAGTTGGAATAAATAAACATTCCAGCATCAAGTTCTTCGTCACTGTCTCCACCATGATCACCTTTGTTATTCATTCCATGATCGCCAAATACATATAGTATAGTCTTTTTAAACTTTTTGCTATTATTAAAATCTTTAGAATCACTCTTTTCCGAAGAAAGACTTGATTGCATATCCATCGATTCCACGATTAATGAAATTGCGTCATTAACTTGCTCCAGTTTTCTGCTCATTTCACTATGATCTGGACCATATCTATGGCCAACGTGATCAACACCCAACATGTGTCCGATGATTAGATCCCAGTCTTGAGGGTTATGAATCCCATCCAAAGTATAGTCTTTATTTGTATCAGAAATGGATTTTGGGTCTTTTTTATAGTTTAAGAAATCGTTATGATCCCAAGTACTTTTCTGGAAAACTAAGTTTTTCCATTTTTTTTTCATTACTGACACTTTTTCATCAATATCAAGGTTTCCAGTACTGCTTAGTGGCAATAAGAATAAAGGAAGTCTGGAGAGAACACCGTCATCAACAGTGTCCAAATCCCAAACATTGAGAGAAGGAAAAGGTCTAGCAAAAACCCAACTATTATTTCCATTATTTTTCTCAAGTTTGGTGTTTTCGTCAAGTTTGTAAGAACTACTGGTTGTAAAATTTGGAAAGAGGCTTTCCCATGTATCATCGCCTAGAAACACAATGTTTGGCTTCTGAATCTTCTTATTCAAACAAGTTTGCGTATCTCCCTTATTTGAATGGCTTGCTCTGTTTAAAAGTTGACTTATCCAGTTATCTTCAACAATAGCACTTCCTCCAAAGTTACTACCAGCATCAACAAAAGTAGGTAGTTGGCCAGTTGTTAGACCTTTCAAACGCTGAAGGGTGGTTGTTGGTGGATCGCTTCTAAATCTAAATAATTCAGCTTGGTTTGGTTTGGTTCCCAATAGATTTTCTATAATGGGGAGTTTGTTTCTATATGGAGAATCTGTGTTTCCTCCAAAAAAGTTCATAGAAGAGAAACCATCTTTGTTTTGTTTATGTCTTGAATTCGTGTAATCGAAGGTTGCAAAATCTATTCTAAGTGCATCGACAAGTAGAATTATAACTGAATCTGCATTTTTTGGGAACCACTCGCAATCTCTTTGTCCTATATTTACAATCTGATCATTCTTATCTGAATCATCTTTCCTTTGTTCATTTTTTACAAGATCCTCAAAGCTTAACTTTCCAAAACTTTTATATCGGAGTAAAGGATTCAAAGATAAATTGTTTTGATCAGTTAATTCTATCCTTGTTAATAGGAATCCCTTTGCAAATAGATAGATCCCAACAAATATCAACCCTAAAAGATAAGAAAGTAATATCCAAGACTTTGCATACGAATCCTGTTTTTTTTTGTTTGACTTTTCCATTTAAAACTAGAGATACAAAGAAAATATAAAAGAAAACTGTTTTAATGAACTGAATGTAAAATGAACAAAAATGTATTCAGATGAAAATTGAAATATATTTGTTCAAAATCAACAACCAATAATAATAATTTATTCATAAATCTTAAAGTGTATGGATTGGCTAAAATGTTTATGGCTTGCTTGTATTCTTTTTAATGTTCACAGAATCATTTTTCTAAAAAATTGGTTAGTTTTACATTTAAAACATTAGTTTCAGTTTCGGAAAGTTTAAGTCTTACCACTGATCGATACATGTGTTCTTTTATCTTTTCTAAAAATTTAAAAAAAGATTATCAGTAAAAGTTTTGTAATAAAGTTTAACAATTTTACAAGTAAAAATATTTACCATATTGGCTATCACTAAGTATTGAAAATACCAGTGTGCAGTCAGGAGATTCATTCTTGTACAATACCTGAGGGCTTTTAGAGTTGATTACATTTGATATTGCAATATTTGAAAATTCACTCTTCCTTTTTGTGAATAAATGGAACGCTCTTTTGTTATAGCATTCCTCTGGCTTTAAACTACCCAAAACAAGGTTTTTGAATGCGTTTTTCATATAAGCAAGAGCCATAAACAAGTAATGTTCGTATGCCCTCCATACTGGGAATTGGCCTGAAAGATTAAACCTCCCATCTGTCTCATTTACCAAAGGATGATAAACTGGAGTTAGAAAATAAATTTCTGGAGCACTATAAGGATATCTAAAAATACAAAACAAAATATTAAATCCAGGAAGTATAATTTAATTGGGATTTGTACTGTCAATTAATTAGATTAAACCAATATAATGTACATACTCTGCTGGGAAAATAATCTTAAATTTAAATACACCTCCTTTCCATAGTCCCCGATGAAAAAATATACATCCATACCAAGCTAAAATCAAGTAAACATAGAAAATTAATCAGGAATAAAGGTACAAAATTCTATTTTCTTAATATCTTACTGCTTAAAGAGTTAAATGATGGAATGGTGTATATTCCTGATGGGCACATACCAGGCTCACCCAGATTTATCCTAAGTTTTATAGAAAAATATTTATAGTCCAAATTTAATACTGAAGTAGTAAAAATCAAATCATTCGATTATAGGTACAGATTTATGAGCCACAAATAATATCTTTAGAGCTTACATTTCAAGTTTAATCATGTAGTTTCGTAAATATGAGGAAATAGGCTTGATTTCAACCTGACTTTTAGGTTGATTATTATTAAGTTTGGAAATATTCAGAGTTTTATCAATGTATTCATTGGCAGGTATGTTGGTTTCAGTTTCAGCAGCACTGTCTACTCTTTGCAGTTTGTGGTTTCTTGTTTGAATAGAGTTTCTACTTTTACCATTCACATCTCGTTGTGAAGTTGTGTTGTTTAAATGAGAACTATGTCTATTCTGATTTGTAGGCTCCTCATTATACACTTGTAAGAATTTCTTTTTGAGCATGTATGATGGTGAGGCAGGCAACTTTGGTGACTTGAGTTCCTCGTCCGTTACAGGTCTGAGTAAATTATTGAGCTGAATTTTCGCAATTGCAGGTTTTTTCTTTGCAGTAAAAGATGATTTTTTCTAAAAATGTGGTAAGAATTAGAAATGAATTATCCTTTATGGTCATTCCAGTAAATAGGCAAAGGATTCAAAGCTGAAGTAGAATGTAAATATTAATTTACCTGGTGTGGTGGATTTTCACTGTTCATTGTGTTAGATTAGTATAAAGACAAACGGTTAGCTTTTTGATGCAAAAGATTCCAATAGTTTTAAGGGAAATGATTGATTTCGAGAGTTTATTGATATATTCTGAGGTTAGGGAATAAAGGCTAGTATGGAAAAATGGCTTTTTTTCTCAAATTTTGATGATATCAATACAAGCCAATTAAAATATAAAGTTTAAATTGCAATGATTGGTGTTTTCTGTTTGTGTAATGATCGATTTGGCTGTACTTTTCGTCTAATAAAAAAAGCACTTCATTCCTTGAATTTGAAATTGTAAAATAGCTTAAATGATCAGGCATTGAACTAACCAAAAATTGTTAATATTTCATAACAAAGAGGAGTTCAGAACAGTCGATTCTTTGGGCCTGACACTTTTCAAACTAACTTTATACAATTAAATAAACCAAGTACATAAACTGACCCAAATCTGAAGTAAATAAACAAGAAAGATTAATATCAACTAATTATGGTCAATAAAACAGTGGGTGAGGTACATATACCAGTAAAAGTTAATGTCATTACCGGTTCAAGGATTTAAATATTTTTGGTACCTTTTTTGTGGACTTTTTTGATATAGCTTTTATTAGAAATTCAATAAAAAGAGTTTAATACCAAAAAGTCTATATCAGGTAAATTAATTCACAGATAATAATATCAATATAGTTTAGAAAAAACTATATATATAGTAATTTTTTTATCTCTTCCTAGTCGTTGTTTAACAAATTGCTAATGCTCATTTTATTCACTTTTCTTCTTTTATTTCTATGATCGTGGCTGATATTTTCAGACTCTTTCTTAGTGTTAAACTTAAGAGTACTTCTGGATTCTCCTTTTGTTTTTAATGATTCTTTTTTAATATTAGATAAAAAGTTCATAAAAGAGTCCATACCTAAAAAAATATCGAATACTATTCATACCTTGTGGATAAGCATATTACATAGATAAAGAAAAAACTACTTACCACCCATGCTTTCTAATATTATTTTCTTTTTGAAGACTGGAATGTTTTTGAAATCTAGTTTATAATCTTTTTTTTTGCCAAGTTTTTTATTTGTATCTCTTCTATTCAGGTCGGTTTCAATTATAGGACTCTTTTTTATTTGTTCATAAGTACTCGTATAGTTGCTATATTTAATGATGTTTGTTAGTTTGTAGTATATATTTTTAAAAAGTAAAAAATTGTAACTTACTCGTTTGCAAAAATATTATTTATAACTATCGTTTCTCCCAAGTATTCTCCGATATCAAGTATAGAAAAGTTTCCTTTTCCACAACATTGCAAATGAAAAGGTGAGCCATATTTTGGGGCAATCCAAGGGTCTATATCAAATTTAGAAATGCCAAAAGGTTCCATACGTTTGTGAAGATACGTCAGTTTTTTGTTTTGTTCGTTTGCTTTTGCTTTGACATCAATTATATATTTTATGAACAGATTCAAAGATACAATCACATCCGAATTCTTCTCAAAAGAGTTATAAACTGAGATCATTCTGTCGTAGAAATCTGTATATTTCTCTTTCATTGTTGGATCATTTATAAAGAAAAAGTTGGTAAATGTGATTGATGCATTAATCGTTGAAAGGATAGATAAATGCTCTTGATAATTAACTGGAACATATTTAATATAAGACTCTACAAGATTCACTAGTTCAACACTAGCATTCATACACTGTTTTTTTGCAGCTTGGACTCTTCCAGGATGGAGTTTGATATCAAAATCTCTTATGAGTTCAGATTGATACAAGTAAATAACTATGTTGTGGTAAATATTTTTTATATAGTAACCAAACAAGTAGTCCTCTGTATCCAATATTAGTTTTATAGTTCCTTTGTGATTAATGTATGTTTCACGGGTTTGAGAAGACTTTTCTTTAAATATTTTGTCTATTTCATCCTTGAATTTTTGTAATTTGTTGATATAAAGTACTAGTCTCAAATTTGTCTGATCTTCATTTAACCGATCTTTTCTCCATCTTTTTGTAACAAAAACCACAATATTTTTGTTTAGTGCCTTGATATTAATGATTAAATAATAATAATCTCGAGGTAAATCGCTTTCAGGCCCATGGTTAGCTTTTTGATTTAATAACTTGAGTTCTTTGCTGTTACACTTACCGATATCCCCTCCGTATCTCCATTTAAAATCGTTTCTTGGGAGGTTTACTACTATGTCTCTTTGTTCAAAAGTAATGAAATTACCATTGAACACATAACTACCAGAAATGAAATCGTAATAAACCCACCAAATCCGCCTTCTAAACTCTAACTCATCTTCAGTGTGTTTTTGGATTATATCTTTTGTTTTAGTATTGATATCTATTTGGTATAGTCTTATGATCTTTACAGTTCTATGAATAATGAATTTCAGTTTGTTAGAAAATCAGTTTAATGGGGGTGATAAAAATGTGAAGGCATACCTTGTAGAAATATCTAAAAATACAAACACATTCAAAGTAGTAGAAGGTATTAATGATTTTAAGTAGTTAAATTGAATTTTATTTGAATAATTGTTTACCTGTTGCTTGATCATTGGATTTTAGATCATTTATATCAGTTGCATATCCGAGAATGAAACAACAAGCCCAAATAATAAGAGGGTCAAAACTTTTATCTATTTTCATCAGTTCAAGAGATTTTTGTGCATATAACGTTTCTAGAATTTTATCTTGTTGGGTCCTTGAAGTTTTAATTCTTTTTATTCCAACAGAAAGGACAGCAAAGATAAAGTAGTATGGGTACTTTCTGTTTGTGAGTTTGTTTATGAACTCCGAGAAGCGTATAGGAATTGCAAGCGTTGGAAGGACATGAGGAAGAATTAAACACAGCTCATAAAGTTTTGAGATTTTTGGAATTGGAAGTCCATACTTGAAATCTATGAAAAGAGATATATTAGTTCAAGTTAAATGAAAACGATATGTTCACCATTGAATATTTCAGGGTTTGAGTCTTTAGAAATATCGTACATTTTTAGTTTATATAGGATTTGAGATATTTGATAGTAGAGGAGGAAAAATGAAAAGAACTAGAGCTTAAATATTTTATTGGAAATTAAACTAATAATATTTGTACAATTAAAAGAGGTAATTCAAAAAATACTCGTTTTTCGTTTTAATTTACAAAATACAGTAAAAGTTGAATTAAGTCCGCACTCACTTAAGTCCGCAAACCATTGGCTCAAATCTATTGTTCAAAATGAAGCGCTTTTCAATTGGCTTGCAGATTTATTTTCTGGATTCTTATTTGCTACCACTTAAGCCCACACACACAAACTGTGTTCAAAATGAGGACTTAACCTGACTTTTACTGTACTCATTTATTGATTCGGCTGATAATTTCATAGTTTTTGATAATATTTTGGGATTTTTAGCCAATAAATTATCAGTGTTTATATGATGAGTATTTTGTGAATTTCCTCAAAAAAGTTGGAATCATTTTGAATTTTCATATTCAGAAAAATTATTCTGAGAAAGTTTGAAATTTATTCCAAAGTTCAGTTCAAACATTTTTTCACTTCTAACCAATCTAAAAACAAACACTTTCATAAAGCGGCTTCATACAACTTTTTAGGAAAATAGTTCAAAACTGTTACTAATAAAACTCCTAAAAGAGAAAATATCTTTTTTTTTTGATAAAATATGGGAAATTAATAAAGTAAACCAAAAAGGAAATTTTTTAAAAAGTGACTGTTTGAATAAAACCAACACCCAACAAAACATACAACTTTTGAAAGAGATTTTATCTCCAAAAACCTTAATCTGTTCCAAAACAACAATTCAGTTTTACCTGATTCTTTCTCTCTTTATTCTCTTTGTCAAAAATGAACTCTGAAAACCCCCCAAAGAAGGAAAAACTAGGCAAGTTTATACCTTTTCTATCCAAACTATATACTAATTTACTTTTTATTTGGACAATAAAGTTGACTTGGAATCGCTGAGTGATGAGACACTATTTAAAATGGCAGTCAAGTTGCCAATAGTATTTCCAGTGGATATGATACCAATCAGATTACCCGAGTTTTACTATAAAATGAAAAATAAACTATATCCAAACTATTTATACTATGCTCTTTTGGCCCTGGGAAATGTAGCCATTAAAGGAATAAGGACTTCCGAGGAAAAGGAAAAGGAACTTTTCTATATTGAAAAATCCATTGACCTGTTAAAACTGAAAACTGATATCAGAAATCCATGTTATTTGTGGACCTGTATTATTGTTTTGGATTATTTTTCTGCTGTAGTCAATACTACTTTATACGAAACAACCTCAAGTAAGTTTTAATACTTAGATATATTTTAGTAATGATACATTTTTATTTTTTTAATAAAAAACCCCCTCCAGTCTTAGCATCCCTGTAAGTTTTATCAAAGAAATTTTTGTATAAACTAACATCCTGATTTTTAGTTCCGTCCGGATATCAAAAATATACCAAATTGACTTGTCAAAAATAACAAAACTAAAATATTCAGAAGAAGAACTCGAGTTTAGGAGAAGAGTGTTTTGGATTTTTTATGGGTTTGATAGAGGTAGAGCATCTTATAACGGTTCATTACCTACTATCCAAGATCTGGATATTGTAGTAAACCTTCCAAAAAACAATTTTTGGTGGAGATATGGTGGCGAGTGCAAAGCAGAACATCCTGAAATCATATTATGGAATTTCATTGCAAACAGTGAAGAAAGTAAAAAATTTGATAAAGAAGATACTAAAAATTATGTAAAAATGAGAACACTTTCAGGAAAAATCAGTGATTTTGCTAGAAGAAGGTGGTTTAAAAAAGTCTATAATCCAGATGATGACAACTGTCAGCTAGTAAAACTAATTGACAAACTAAACAGGTTTGAAGAAGATGTAGTCAAAAACGAACCAATTGATTTTGATTTAATCAAAGAAGCATGTTCCAAGTACAAAGATACAATCAAATTCACTGTGGATATAGAGCACACTGCCTATAAGAATATTTTTACACATCACCATTTTTTTATGAAAAGTACTCTCTACCAAACTGAAATGGTTAGAGTTGAAGGAATACACATTCATCCAGGAAGAATAGTTTCTGCAAAAAATATCCTAGTAGAGACAGCCAACAGACAAATAGATTCGATCTATGAGTTGAGTAAAATTCTACCTCCAGAATACTGGGAAACAATATCAGTTTCAACAGGACTTATGAGTGCAATAACATGCTTGAATTATATGAACATTTCTTCTAAAAAAGATTTGGATATGTTAAAAAAAATGGAAAACTTGAAAGAAGTATATCTCAAAATGAGCAACTACTCTGAGATTCCAGTTATATTTTTAATGTACTTGGACCGTTTATCAAAATTCATAAATGGAATTCACAAAGAAAACGAAAAATTCAAACCACTGTTTGAAAATATGAAAAAATATTCTATTGACGAGTCAGATGTACATCCATGGTTAGTTCCTAAATATGGAGCACTGTTTTTTGTAGTTTGTTGTTTTGAAGGATCATTCTCTACTATGAAATTGACTGATTACTTGTATATAAAAGATACTTTTTCCGTGTTTGTAAATCAACACCAGGAAGCTGAAAGCAGTAATAATTTCAATACAGAACCAACTATAAATCCAAATACTTTTTCTAGACAAAATGAAACACTTCTTGGAGTACCTAGTTTATCAAACAATAGTAACAGCAAATCTTCATATAAATTCAACTATGAACAATACATTAAATACAGCAAGCTTCTTGAAGAATCTAATCCAAACTCTACCCAATATTATTACTATCAATATATGGTTGATGTTTTGTCTGATTCAATTGTTCAAGACATTATCAGCAATCCAGTTAACAATCAAAGCAACTTTGAACCTCAATTTATACTTCCAACAATCGACTATTCTAGTATAAATATCAAAATGGATAGGAAAGTGGATAAAAAAGATGATGAAAACACTGAACAGAGTGACTGGACAGAACTTAATAAAGTGTCTTGGCCTTGATTTATCCAGCTTTAGAATAGGATGAATTTTAACAATAAGTCTGTAAATTTGATTTTTTTTTTTTTAGCCTTTTACAAAAATTGAGCTTTGTACTTTTATCCTTTAGAAATGATTAAATAAAGATCTTTGATTTACTAGTTTCATTTATACCAAAAAACTATCAAAAAAAAGAAATGTATATTTGAACCAATTCAAGATTGTTTACAAAATTTTCAATAGCGAATGATATGATCAGTAAAAATCTATTCAATCAAGATTTTGTTAATTTGATATCTTTTATTTTTTTGCTAAACTTTCTTACTGTTTGGGCTATCAAGCTAGAGGTAGAATACAAGCTTTCTTAATAACAGGTTTGCTGGTTATTTTTTTATAAATTTAAACTTTTTGATTTGTATATTATCAAAGCTAATTTTTGGATTTTATTTTTCAGGCAAATGTTCAAAACCCTTTCTGTAAAGATCTATCAAAAAACTTTTAGACGCCTGATCAGCTCAAATGTTATTAAATCCTTAAGAGATCATGAACTTGTTGGCAATACAAGGTTAGACTTTTTATAATGTTATAAACTCTATAATACTCCTAGCTTATTTAAAATGTCTGTAAACTTTTTTAAATCCCATTAAATCTGGTTTCTAATTGAATGTAGTGGTGACATTGAGAAGCTATGTGAAACACCTGTAAGTGTGTACTGTGGTGTTGATCCGACAGCTTCAAGTATGCATTTAGGAAACCTTATAACAATAATGAACTTGCTACATTTTCATTTACATGGACATCAAGTTATTTCTTTAGTAAGTTTTCTCTAAATTTAACATTTATTATTTTAGTAAACTGTCTTTGTTTAATATCTTTTTGAATTTGATATTTTAGGTTGGGGGAGCTACAGGTTCTATTGGGGATCCAAGTGGGAGGAGTACAGAGAGAAATGTTATAGAATCAGAGTTACTTGAAAAGAACATTGAATCTATTAGAAACCAAACAATCCAGGTTTTTGAAAGCGCGACAAAATATGCACAGAAAAGATTTAATAATATTGAGAAGAAGATGTTAAAACCAGTATTATTTTTGAATAATCGTGATTGGTATGAGGATATGAACTTATTGACATTTTTGAGAATGGTTGGGAGAGTTTCTCGTGTGAAAACTATGATGGCTAGAGATAGTGTTAAGAGTAGGATGGAGCGTGAAGATGGGATAAGTTATACCGAATTTACTTATCAATTACTCCAAGCTTATGACTTTTACTACTTGAACAAAAACTATGATTGCAAAATACAAATTGGCGGGTCAGATCAATGGGGAAACATTGCTGCTGGGATTGATCTAATAAACAAACTAAATAATCTCTCAAAGAACAATATTGATCATGCAAACTCGCATCTAAATTCTAATATTGCTAAAAGCAATATTGAAAATTTGAAAAATGAGAATTCTACGAGTTTGGCTTATGGCTTAACAATTCCGCTTTTGTTGAGTCCTTCAGGACAAAAATATGGGAAATCAGCAGGAAATGCTATTTGGTTGAGCTCAAAGCTTACTTCTCCTTATGAAATGTATCAATTTTTTATGAGAGCTCTTGATACTGAAGTTGAATTGTTGCTTAAAACGTTTACTTTGTTGTCGGTACAAAAAATCAACGATGTAATTGAGGAACATAAGGTTTGTTTTTAGTATTTTTTTGGAGAGCACAGTTAATATTCCTATCTAATTATTTTAGAAAAGGCCAGAGGGTAAACTAGCACAAAAATTACTTGCTGATGAAGTGGTTGAGTTGATCCATGGAGAAGATCAAGTTGTTAAAGCACAAAAAGCTACAAGGTTTTTTTTCGGTGGCCGAGTGGGAAGTGTGGAATTTGGAAATGATGAAAGTAGTAATATTACTTCATCTTATATAATCCATGCCCTGGGAAATGACCCTAGATTGGTCAAACTCAATGCTTTGGAAATAGCCGACAAAAAAATCACGGACATTGCAGTGATATTAAAAGCAACAAAATCTAAATCCGAAGCAACAAGGCTAATAAAGAACAAAGGGTTGTATTGGAATAACAACCGTGTTGATGATGAAAAATTTGTGCTTGATGTTAATACTGATTTTGTAGGAGAGCCAAAGATAGGTGTACTTCGAGTTGGAAAAACAGCATTCTATGTTATTCAATTGGAGTAAATTATTCTACAGTAAAGGTTGGCCAAGTCCACATTTTAAACAAACTGAACATGTGAACTTGAGCGTGAGTAAATAAGGAACGAGAAAAAGTTCATCGAGAGCCTATAAAACGCGGTTTTATTAGTGAGAATTGCCTTTACCAATGGTTTTGCAGAATAGTTTGATTTGGACTAAAACCGACTTTGCTGTATAGCGAATTGATAGAAATAAAAAAGTAGAATTTCTGTTTGGTTATGTTTTTTTTAACAATGTACTTAGATTGGATAGATTGAAACAACGCGAAGGTATCACGAAAGTTCCAATTGTTTGAAGACAATGGGGTTTGAAATGTTTGTAAATCCTCAGTACGTTTGATAATATTGCGTTCAATAAATCATGCATCACTAAAATATGGGGGGAGATGAAAAATAGCAAATCTATTTTCCAGCATATTGTTTTTTCTCTCCACTTCTCTTTTATTTTTACTCTGTGTTTCCCCACACCCTTAAAAAAACCCAACTCTCTCTAATATAGATCAGTTTTTGCTTTCTTCTTTATTCAACTACATATATTATAGTTTCTCTCAAACTCAAAAAAAAAGCTCTTCCCATGTCTACTTCAATACCCATTCAAACAAGAATATCTTCTGAATTCGATACAGGACATTCTAGCCAGGTAGCAACCTCGAGAAAGCCTGCAAAAACTAGCTTTCTGAACTATCTCAACCCTCTGTACTATGCCATAGCACTAGCACATCTGGTCCAGTCACTGTTTTCCACGGAAAAGCAAACTCCCTTAATGCATAACGATGAAGAAAATGGCGTGAATGATCAAGAAGCTTTTAATTCTGTTGGTTTTGAGATGAATAATGGAAATAATACTGATACTCGTATGGGTGAAATTGTAATATCTGGAAGCGAAACATCTTCTGTCAAAGAAACCAAAAACAATTCTCAACACCAACTTGGATCCAGAAGTGGTCAAAACAAAAATGTACACAGTTTCTTGCCAGTTATAGATATAGGTGCATTACGTTCAGATAATCTAGAACTCTTTGACCACAAAAGTGCTAAAAGTCCAGAAATCAAATCACACACAGAAGATATAACCATCAATAAAAACAATAAAGAGAGAATAGCTTTTGAATCATATATTCAAAACACATCCTCTGTTCTTGAAACACCTTCAGTTATACCTGAAGTTCCTAACCAACCACAGAGTGTCGAAACATCAAATCTAAAAGAAATTCAACCAAAAAATGAACCCCAGTATCTCTTATCTCCTCTTAATGATAATATCAATGACCAAAATATTGTTGAGCAAGTACAACAAAATGTAAACAATGTTAATAACGAAACTACAGAAAAATCATTTAAAAAGTTTGATTCTGCAGTTGATATTGATCCCAAGGTTATAATTGAAACTAAAGTTAACAATAAGGATTCAGAAACAAATATGAAAGTCAAAGAAAAAGCTTCAGAAATGGATACTCAAGTCAAAGAAAAAGCTTCAGAAATTATTGATACTGTACAGAATCATATTACCACTGATCAACCACTTGTAATTAATGAGCCACAAGAAAAAACAGAACCTACAGAACTTAAAGATCTCGCTGCACCAACAGAAGTTGAAGCTAATGCCAAGAAAATCCCTGCCGTTAACACTGGAAAGAAAGGAAAGAAGAATAGAAAGTCTAAAAAGAAGTAACCTTCTTTGAATAAACGCTTTAAATTTTTACATTCATCTATACCAAATATATCACCAGTTTTAACAAAAATAAATGTTAAAAAATATATCAAAAATTAAAAAAAAATATTTTAGCCAATAATATCGTTTTATTTTCTTTCTAAAATATGTTTTTGAGCTTTATACATTTTAACAAATGAAAGTTAGTACATTCATGTTATTTCTCTTTACACTCTTTCAATAGAGCAGTACTTTGAACTAATCTACACCAGATATCTTTCAAATGAAACTCTTGTTAAAGCTCGTATTGATGTTTAACGATATAATTTACAACAGATTCAAAAACATATAAATATGGCATTCCAGTATTGTTTTCATTCAAAAAATAATTCTAAAATGACTTGGAGAATATGCAAAGACTTGATATCATCATTTGTGTGTATTAAAAATATAATTTTTGGACAGAAATACTCTGATTCACACAAGAGACAGGTCGCTAGTTTGATCCTTCATCCCAAACCAGTTTCAGCTATCAACAATACCGAAAAAAACAGGTACAAAGATCACACAGTCAAGGTGTATGATGATACACTCGTGGATTTAATGCAAAGTTTTGGTATTGAAGACCTGGATGGTTCCTCTAATGACTTATCCGCAGCGTTTTCCATCCAAATCAAACACAGCAAACCAAATAAAAACAGACAAGCTTTACATCACCGCCATTATTCAGAATCATACACCAAAAACCCATTTTTCAATGACTTTTATTCTGGAAACTTCTTTTATCCGGACCCACACACTGACAACAAAAACTTTTATACTGCAACCAATAACGATGACAGTTTCAATGAATCTCTTCAAGATGAATCTCAAAACACTATTATAAACAACTTTGATATCAATGCTCTTCTTTGTAACTTTATAAAGCTTTCAGAACTTTCAGATACTCAAGCTAGCCAAAATGATCTGTTTACTCTTGAAGATAAGTCTGATCTAGATGTTTTTTTGAACCAAAACATTTGTGGGTATAATATTAACTCTAATTCATTTACTAGTTTGGATTTGATACAAACTGACAGCTCAGAAACTCTTTTTACAAATCCCATTGGAGCTGG
>MBFT01001137.1:8676-28506 GCA_003086725.1 Furculomyces boomerangus | reverse complement strand
TCAACTTTTTGTCAAATATCATCAGTCATGACACTTTATTTGTGACTGATTGCTTGGAAGAAGTTTTAAAAACTCAATTTGTTAATAAATACAAAAATATACACATTTGGTCAGATAACGGAGCAAATTTCAGATCCGGAGAATTCTTGTATACTATCTTAATCGACTTCAAAAAATTTGATTATAATATATCTATAAACTACTTTACTGAATACCATGGAAAAAACATTGTTGATGGACACTTTGGTAAGTTTCTTTTTATTAATTTTACTTTTAATCAGTTTATATAGGGCTTTTATCTCAATGGTTTAAGCAAGGTCAAATAGAAAAAAGGATAGATACACTAGGAGAACTAAAAAGTCTTTTTGAGTCTAAAGTTTTAAAGCAAAAACTTCTCCTAAAAGAACCTTTAGATGCCCAGTTTTTTGAATACAAACAAGAGCATCAGCAAACAAACATAACACTCTTTAAAATAAAAGATTTCAAAGCGTATCTATCTTTTTGTGTTCAAAATGGTGAGGTGGTGGGATGCCCAACTAGTAGCCATTACATTGAAAATTACAAACCCGCAAAACTCCGAATTAAAACAAAGAAAGACCAAAGAAAAACAAAACTTTCAAAAGATAAGATATTAGAATCTCGTGAAGTCATCCAAAATACAATGGGACGCTACAGTAAAAACTCTATAAGCCAAAGATCAGTTCTTATAAAAGGGTTATTTAAAAAATAACTATTTGAATTTAATTTTTGTGTTTTATTTGGTAAAATTAAAATATAGTTTTATAAAAATCTGTAAACTTCAAGTAAAAAATTTTTATAGTTGATATTGGAAGTGAGTTGTATTAAAGCTAAAACGCTAATTTTTTTAAATTGGGATATAAATTGTTTTTTTGAAAACAAAAATATATCTTTTGCAAAATTGGAGAGAATTTTTTTGAAAAATTTCAAATCTAGAGCAAGAAAAATCAAAATCTAAACAAGAATCTGCTTTTTCAACAAGATCTGAGTTTTCCAGTAGATTCAGAGTGGCATAAAGGTATAGAATACTATTCATCTCTATTATCAAACTAAAACTTTTTTTACACTCATTTCAAGAAATTTTTTATCGCCTAATCGGCCATCCTTTGCCACATCATCTAAATCTTTTAAATTCTTGACTGTTCATAGTTTTACAATCTCTGAAATACCTACGATAATTTTAGTTTTTATTAGGTTTAAGATGTGCTAAACCCAACGTCTTTTTCTACACAGAAAACACTTGTGACTTTAAAAACCCCAAAAAAGTATATTCTATAAATGTATCACAATGAAATTCTAACATAAGAATGTTAAACTTAGGTAAAGGGTTTTCTTTATTACTATTATTGAGCGTACCTCAAAAAATCTTAATGATATTGACACCATTCAAAAAACTTTATAATGTACCTATTTTAGATTATCGTCTTCTTTTGGAAAATGGTTATTCCAACTTTGCTTTTTTTTTAAATTGCAATCACAATATATTTTAAACGCCACTTATTAAAGTCACAGCTGGTAAGTGTAAAGTATTAATAAAACTAACATCTCAAAAAACTACTTTTGGCTTTACAAAAGAGCCAAATTTTCAGTGTTAAATAACACCAAGAAGTAGCATTTGAAAATGATATTGAATACATAATTTATAAATCTTAAAACGTATATTTTCAGATGAAATAAAATGAAAACAATTAAAAGATTATGTTTTTAAAAAAACTACATCAAAAGAGCATGACAATTATAAATCATACCAAACTGGATTCAAATGAAACACTATCTAAAACGAATATTTTTTGGCTTTTTTTGTTTGGAATTTAACTTATAAACTTTAAATTATTCTTTGATACAAGTAACAAACATTTTTTTGTATTAGATAAAATAGCAGAGTTATATGGATGCTAAAAATATCTGTAAGAACTCCAAAAGAAAGACCAGATAGATGTCATGCGCTTTTTATTGCTTTTTTGTTATTGAGAATCCAAACAACTCTAAATTCTAGACCGGCATCAGAGTCCGTTGTGGTAAAGCAAGAAACCAGTTCCAAAGGGCGCATTCTATGATAAACTGGTCAATCAAGGTATCAAAAAATTTAAAGACTAAAAATTTCTTTATTTTAGCACCAAAAAAAAGCGTTTGCCGTCTCTACAAGGACTTGAAAGTACTCAAATCATACAAGGTTAACGAAGACTCAACCTGCAAATTCTATAAAGTTATTCTTGTTATCCAAGTCGCAAGACTATCCGTTGTGACTCAAGAATCAACTGGATTTACAACACCGTTCAATAACGTCACATTGCCCGTTTTCTTACTTTCACTGGATGCAAGAGTCGTGATATTGGCAAAGATCACACATATACAACAACTTAGCTTTTGCTGGTCATTGCAGCACCTGGAAGAAAAAAACACTCTATCTCTTTGTTGATGCATTTGTATCACTAATTTTTATATTAACATGTGACAAAAATTATCATAATTTTCTTGTATCACATTACCATATCAACAAATGTATCTCAATTTCTGCTTAAATACAAGTTTTTAACATCCAAAAATTTAGAAATTTTAAATAAATTAAATCATTATTTTTACCACTCGTATTAAGAAAAAAGAAGAGTGTTGAAATGTCATTTTGCACCAAAACATACTTCAATCTGAGGTATATTGTGCTTTGGATTGTGTTATCTTTTTGCTACCACAAGGATAGCTTGGAGTTTGAGTATTGATTTAATAAATTCTCATTAAAACCACACACTTTTTTCTAATTTCAAAAATTGTATTGATTTTAAAACATGTGGTTGGATACAACCATTTTTAATAAGATATCCTACACCAAAGATTTTGCTATTGAATTTCTAAGCAATACGTTTAACAATTTTGAGCAACAAATTACATTGACTTAAAAATCATGAAAATTTATTCCCGAATTTGTTCAGGAAAAAAATTTGGAGTAAGCGTTTTGTTTACTAAATAATCTCCCATATTTCAATTTCTGGATCTGTAAAAAGTGTGTAAAAACGGTTTCCATTTCGGGATTAAATTTATAATACTTTAAGGTGATTTGGTTTTTTATTATAACTTACATAAAATTTTATTAGGGTTTATATCTTTATTGGTGGTAATTTTGGCTGGGAATTTTTTTAAAAAATAAAGGCAAAAATTGCCCTTTCAGAGGCGCATAAATGACTCAAAACATGTTGCCCTTATGGAGGGATTACTGTATACCAAATTAAAAATATTTAAAAAAAAACACAACTAGTCAAGGTGTTCATAAATCAGTTTAGATTCATATATTCTTAGAAGTAGGGCTCCAATCATAGATTTTTTCTGCACTATTCACAAAAAAACAGACAATTTAGTCATTACTTTATAACAGAACTGTGAAACTTTGCCCCTTTTTGTTTTTTTGGCCAGTGATTAAACTCAACAATGTTTTGGTCTTTTTGATCAGTGTTTATCAAAGAAAGTTTGGTTAAAAGAGTATTTGCAACTGATAAATTAAATTTCAAGTTAATTTTTTTGGTTTTTTGCTCAAATATTTTTTATACAATACATGAGAGTTGTGTAAAGCAGATTTACCAAATAAAAGCTAAATTTTTGTGTCTACGTTTTGTTTTTTCTCTAGTAGCTGTAGTATTTTATCATTTTATTGGCTTTATCTATTCCTCACACATATTTTTTGTACTTGCGGATTACTTAAGGTTTAATAGTACTATTGTACAAATTTTTACGTTATAAGGATATACGCCAAAACTTGGATGATTTTTGTGTATTGTAAAAATTACGTGTACAGCTTTCTTGTCCTTATAAGAAAAAAAATAGCACTTTCCCGTTTTCCTATACGTAAATCTGTCCTTTGGAGATATTTTTAGATATATCAGCTAACTTAATTGGAAATCCTCTATTTCTATTAACTGTTGCGCAAACTAGTATTTTTTTTCTAGTAGTTTATTTTTCAGATTTATCCATTATAAAACCTGGCCATATAAAGATAGTGGTAGTATTCCGTGTATAGTTTGGTTAGAAATTTCATAACATCTCCTACTATTTAACTTATTTCAAGTGTAATTTTATTCTTAGTACGTATGAGCATTCTGATTCTAAAGGAATATAAACCATTAACCCATATTTATTAGGTTTCATGGGGCTACATATTTTAATTTTAATTTCTGTTTTTCCCTATATACGACACACGCCTTTGTCTAAGCTGAAGTCAAGATCCAATTATTGGTTACGCGACACTTCTTTTGATTAGCTATTTGGTATTCTAAAAACACATTAATAGCCAGTTGGATGCTTTTGGCAAATTAAACCAAGTCAATGTGTCAGATGAACTTCATTTTGCGATGCAATGTATTTACTATAAATACTGAGCTCAATTGCCAACTCTTGTTTGACAAGTGTTTTAATTTTGTGTTTCCCTCAACTTTTAGTCCATTTTTTAAGAATAAATTCCTTATTTTTATAGCCTTGACAATCAATTTGAAATGTTTTTAAAAACTTTTTTGAAGCCTTGAAAATCAAGTAAAATTTGACATTATCAAGTAATTTTAATGAAAAAACAAAAAAATATGGAAACTTGTTTCTGTCTTTGGTTTGTACTTTAAAAAATTAAATTGCATAATATTGAAAATTAAATCCACTTTTAGATATTTTAGGAGATAGTAGAGTTAAATTCAGAATTTGGTACATTCCTGAAAAAAGTAATACCATCTACTCTGAAAATAGGTATATTAGAGTACTGGCTATCTTCTCAAATACATACCCTATTCTTAGCACTGAACTTTAAAAATCTTGTGCATTCCAACATGAAGTTGTATTGTTATGCGTTTGTTTAACAATTTAAGGCATTTACAAACGCCAGAAAGAAATCAAATGAATGAAGGTACTTTAAAAATAATATCAATTCTATTTGTAAAAAACAGATTTAAAGATTAACTTGTATACAGTTTATTTAGATTTTATTGATACTCTAGTTTTTCGACTTCAAAATTTTCTTTGGGAGTACCATGTTTATTTTATATACCTAGTTTAAATTTTCTAATAAAAAAAATCCCAAATCCATACTTGGTATTTTTATAAATTAATAAATAGGAAATGTTATTTAAAAAAATCAATATGTGCTATATAGAGAATCTATAAAAGTAATGCTCTACTAATATTTAGAGAAAAATAAAGACATTTAGCCCGAATACACCCCTATTTTTCTCTTTTTAGAATAAAGCCCGATAATTTCCCTCCAAATAAAATTATTTTTTTAACCCAAGAAAATGAAACCCTATTAATAAATAAAAGTGTCAGATATTTTTTAGTTGTAACAACCCCGAAAAATGGAAAATACTTGAATTTTAACGAGAATTATTATGAAAATGTTTAAAAAATCCATTTTTAAACCAATAAAATTTGATTTCTTGTTTAAAAGCTTGAAAAAATGTTAGAAAAACGAAATATATATTTTTTTTACGAGGAAATTATACAAAAATCTCGAGATTTTATTTCCTATTGTTTTAGAAAAAAAAACTGTTAAATCTTTTTTTACACTTAATCCAATTACAGAAATGGAAAAATCTCCAAAAAAATTAGAAAACAGAAAAATATTGGGTAATATAAGGTGACATTTTTATGTAATTTAATATTGTTTTGAATTTAATAATAGGACTTTTAAACACCGAAACATTCATATAACGTGATTTTTACAAGATACCCCAAAAGTCGTATGATATTAAATTTGGTTATACAAACAAACAATGTAAGGATGTGGCCTAAATGTCCTACCACCAATTGTTTACAAGACCTTCAATTCCTTGTCTAAAAAAAAGTTCTTTCAAGTTTTCTTGGATTTGATTTAATAACAACCGTTTCCTCTTCTTTCTTTTCTCAACCCTTTTATAATGATTAGATTTCTATCTATAAACAAATTCCAAAAGATCTCTCCTAATCTTATACAATCTCTCTCTCCACACCTTTTCGCTTCTCCATTTACAACCTTTACAAAGAATTCGCACCAAACTCCAAAACTCTTGAATCCATTTCAATTTCAAAGATTCACTCTAAACAATCATTTATCAAATCAATACAAAACCGCTTTTTTCAGAGAAAAACATGTAAAGAATACACCAAAAAAAGTTGAAAATCCAGGTTTACTCAAAAACCAAGTTGTATCAATATCAAGTAATGCCAGTGTAATGACAATACCAGAGAAGCTGCATCAATACAAGTTGCTCATAAGATTGAATAAACCTGTTGGTACAATGACACTATACTGGCCATGTACGTGGAGTATACTTATGGCAACTACAAGTCAAGGAATTCCTGTTTCCAACTGTATGTATATGATGGGGCTGTTTGGTGCTGGTGCGTTGATAATGAGGGGTGTAGGTTGTACGATAAATGATATGTGGGATGTTGAGTATGATAAGAAGGTAAGAACCATACTAGAGAAACTAATAAAACATTTTTTAGGTGGAAAGAACTTTGAGTAGGCCAATAGCTTCAGGAAAAATATCCATGCAAGAATCATTGGTGTTTTTGGGACTTCAATTATCTGCTGGACTTGCAGTTCTAGTTCAGCTCAATACACCAGCGTAAGTGTATTTTTTGATAAAAACTTTCCTAATTTTTTGTAGGATAATATTAGGTGCTTGTTCTTTACCTATTGCTATTATTTATCCTCTAATGAAACGGTTTACTTACTGGCCACAAGCAGTGCTAGGTACTTTTTCTTTTTTATATTCATTAAATATCAACAAATTTTTGTTTAGGACTTGCATTGAATTGGGGTGCTCTTTTGGGATGGACCGCAATGACAGGAACATTAGAATTAGCAGTAGTGGGACCTCTGTATGCAGCTGGAATCTTTTGGACATTAATATATGATACAATTTATGGACATCAAGACAAAAAAGATGATATGGCTATAGGAGTAAAGTCGACTTCGCTTCTTTTTGCTGACAATACAAAACCAATACTTGCCACGTTTTCCATATTAACTTTATCAATGTTTTTGCTAAGTGGATATAACAACGGAAATTCGGCAATATATCACACCATAGTTGCTTTAGGCGGTAGCATCCATTTAGCATGGCAGTTGTATGCCGTTGATCTCAACTCACCTTCCAGTTGCTGGAGAATCTATAAAACAAATACTTGGTTGGGTGCAATCATACTCACTGCTATTGTTGCCGACTACTTTTATTTGAAATCAAAAAACGAAAAGAAAATCCAGAACGAATCTCAATAAATTTTTTTATTTTATCATTATAATAGAATCTCAACTTTTCAAAACTATAACATTTATAAATCATTAAATTATCCATCTTGCTAGCTACAAAGCCACACAATTTTGCAGATCACTTCTTTGTGTATATTAGGATGTATGCTGACCGATCATCCTTTTTGTCAAGGACATCATCTTTTTCCAAATTCATTGAAATTTCAGTATCATCAAAACGAAGCCACTCATTTTCTCTGCGCTCAACATCACAAGTATAGTGTCCTCCTGTTGCTGAACTTCCATGATGATAAAGTACTACAAATATCATTTTTTATAAAGTTAGAAATTATGAAATTTTTGATCAAGGAAAATGGGAATTTATTACCTGAAGACAAGTTGTAACTTGTTTTTATGTTTTGTGATCTTTTGTTTGGAGAAATCCAGCTAGGTAAGATTGGAAGATTGTATGGATACGAAACAAATTTATCCAATTTGTGAACGCCCAAATCAGGACTAAAAACAACTCTGTTCAGAATAAAAATCAATACTTGTGGTAATGAATCAAGAAAAACTTGTTTTGTAGCTGTGACAGTTTGTCCCTTGTTATTTGTGTATCCTTCTATCGTTTCTTGTCTAGACATAAAATCCAATGCATCATATAAATCAGTTACATCTTCACTAGATATATCTAATGCCAAACATTGAAACGGTTCGAGGGTGGCAGATGGCTTAGATCCTGGTATTTTTAGTTCTGAGCGTAAATATCCACCAAATATCATTGATATTGGCGTTTGGGCAAACTCCACTTCTCTCTTGTGACTTGCCTTACTATTCTTTCCAATTTCAAGCCATTCTGATACACCATTTTGAACACTATCAATATCAAGATAAGACTCATCTTGTTTTCTAGGTGACGCAAAGCCAACAAAATTATGGTTTTGATTTTTTTCGGTTTGATGAATAACTAAAGAACAAAGAGTATTAATTATACTTTTTGATGAAAGATACCAAGTAATATGAATAAAAAAATATTCAATAATAATCACGTTTAATTTTACTAACCCAATAAAAGTTCATCATGCATCCCATTTATTAAATGACCCATAAATTCTTGTGCATCTTCCTGTTGACCCTAAAAAAGATAAATATAATTTAATTATAAATTACTACAACACCTCAAGAACTAATGCTAGAACTCAACTTACTCTTGCTGTTTGAAATATCTTTTTTTCGCGTAATGCATTATAAACATATTCTGGAACAAATGAGGGATCAGAATCTAATTGTATTCGGGAGTTCAAAAACAATTAACATCTTTTGTGTTAAATAATAAAAGATAAATACCTTCAAAATCAAGGGAGTTTAATACGGGTGCAAATTCTCCAGAAAACATTATTCTAATAAATAATAACAGCAAAAACAATGAATGAAAAAAAGGCACAAGATATACCTTAATGGTGAAAAATATGAAGAGCCTGGATTCTAAAAAAGTATGAAAATTAAAATAGACTTACAGTGATTCAAGTAGTGGTATATTGGAACTAAAAGAAACAGTTTTTCGTATTTCTTCTAGTAAGGCGGAAAAGTATTTGCAGTATACCAGCGATTGGAGTACCTTTACAAAAAAAGAAAATAAGCAACATGTTTAGATTTTAAATTAAAATGAAAGAGATACTCTGTTATCTCTACTAACAAGATGATGAAGATACTTACGACATTCATGAAGCACATATTTCCAGTGTTTACTAGACCACGAGGTTTAAATACGACATTGTTTTTTCTAATTTCCCAGTTTAAGATTAGTTCTTTTAGGGATTTTTTCTTATTTGATTTAGTTTTTGTTGCATTTTCGGATTCTATTGATGGTTTGTTGACAGAATTACTTGTAGGTTTTTTGGGGTTTGGATCGTCTTTTCTAAGAAGGGCGGCCCAGCTGCTTGGTGGTGGCTTTTTCTGGATTGGTTTTTCTTTTGAAGTTTCCTCTTTAATTTTAGAAACCCATTGATCTTTTGAGCTTTCGGGTATATATATAGGATACTTTGAAAAAAGCTTTTTTAGTTCTTCATATTCTTTAGATACAGATAGATTGGAGACAAGAAATTGAGGGGGTTGATCTTGATTCATTATGTTTTGAGATTTAGTAAAGGTGATAAAATCAAAAAGATTTTTTATAAAGGGTAAGCATCAATTAAGAAAGATTGGTGATTGATTAGAAATGTTAGTTGATTTCGGCCCAAATACTAAGATTTTGAGATGATGTGGAAGGATAGTGTAATTTTATGGAGTCTTCCAGCCTAAACGAAAAAGTTGAAAAGAAATGGCAACAAACAAAGCGTTCACTCAACAAATTTATACCCTTCCAACCAATTTTTGACATCAGATCTATATTCCAATCAGGTTAGCTTATCCCAATAGAAATAAAAAAGCGGCCAATCAGTAATATGAATAATTAGCAAATTAAAATGATTGGCCATGATGCTTTGGAAACATTTAGAAAGCTAAATTAAATTTCCAGAATTGCGTATTACTTCTTTTTTGTTGATACTTTTTACTTTTGATCACGAAATATCAAACAAGGAAATCAAACAATGTCTGCTATTCAATTTAAATCTCTTGCCACCGGTGTTCTACAGTTTCTCGATCAAGCTTCCAAAAACTCTGAAATTGTGAATCAAGAAGGAGTTGAAAGTCTCGAAGGTTAGTGCTCTTTCAATAAACACATTCTCTTTTTTCAAACTCCAACAATTCTAAAGCTAACTGTGTCTCATTCATTATTAAACAATCTAGTTGCCAAACAATGTATCATTGATGCTTTTGGAATAGAAGAAGACACTATGCTACCTGTTCATGATTTCAACACAACCCCACTTTTAGAAATATTCACTCAATACCTCTCCGGTCAATTCAAGGTTAGCCTAAATCTATTTTTTTTATAATTATTCAAATTCTTTGACCGTTTTTTCATCTTTTTACATTAAACTGATTTTTTGAATGATTTATAGTCTGCCCCAGAACCAAAAGCAAAGACCGAGAAACCAGATAACAAAATTGTAAGCTAATTCTTATTTATAAGGAATATTTTAGAGATTATTCTTTATCGAAACACTCTAAACTCTAACGTTTTACTAGAACACTGCCCTAGCTGAGGAACATAAAACTAAAGGTATTAAAACTTTTTTTAATTCTCATAATTTCAAAATTACAACCATTTTTATGCCAATTTAAAAACAATAGGAAATGCTTTTATGGGTAAAAAGGATTATAATGGCGCAATAGATGCTTATTCCGAAGCAATCAAGATAGATTCGGCCAATGCCATTTATTTTGCAAACAGGTTAGATATTTTATTCTAGAATATTATTTTAACCCTTTTCCTTTTATTAACTTTGATAAAATCTAAACGTAAATTTACTGTTTTTATTTAGATCTGCTGCCTATTGCCAACTGGGAAACATGGTTGAAGCACAAAACGATGCACAAATGGCAATAGATATTGATCCAAACTATAGCAAAGCTTATTCAAGATTAGGGTATACTTTTACTTCTTTTTTGTACTCGCTGTTTATAAACTTGATACTCATCATTTAATCTTAATGCCATTAGACATTCATACTATGGTCAAGGCGATTATGAAAATGCATCTAAAGCATATAAAGATGCCTTGGAGTTGGACAAATCTAACACATCTATTCAATCTTTCATTGACTCGTGTGAATCTAAGCTATCTCAGCTTGGAAAAAAAGGATCTACCGGTCCTGCAAATAGAGGCGCTGGTGCTGGTGCTGGTGGAATGCCAGACCTTTCATCTCTTTTGAATAACCCAGCTCTCGCAAGTATGGCCCAGAACCTGATGAAAAGTGGTGCTATGGATCAAATTCTCAAGAACCCAGAAATTTCTAAAATGTAATAACCCATTGTCTAATTTCTTTATTTTCAGTTAGTTTTATATCTAAACTATTTATTGATAATACTTTATATTTTATTAGGGCTGAATCATTCAAAAATACTGGAAAAGCACCAAGCATTAATGATATTATGAGCAACCCAGCACTACGCGATATTGCTAGTAACCTAGGTGGTAGTAGACCCAATCCATCACAATCAAGTGGGAATCCATCCCTAAGTCCTGATGCGATTAGCGAGATGATGAATAACCCTGAGCTTATGGACATGTAAGTAAATCATACTCTTTTAAAGGAAATATATTTTCCTTCTGACTTCTTGCTTCGTTTAAACACTTGTTTTATTATAATCGACGAGAATCGCTTTCCATTTTATACTGATACTTTCAACTAAAATTTTTTCCTAAATAGGGCTTCAAAGTTTATGCAACAAGGAAAGAAAGAATAAAATAGCTAATTCAGCAGCTCAGTTTCCGGAAACCCATTTTGACTATCCTTTTTGAACACTGTTTTTTAATTTCAAAATAAAAATCTTTAAGCTAATAGTTTCTGTAGATATTTTCAACTTTATTTTCATTTATACACTTTTGTTAGAAATCACAAAAAAATCTTTCTGTAAATTTTACAGAAATTGTTTTTATTTTAGATGATATTAGGTGCTATCTATTTTTTGGAGGTTTCAAAGTTCAAAATTTTTACAGAATGTTTGAGCAACTAATAGTGGGAAAACAAGGGTTGCATCAGAGTAAACTTTTACTGATTCTGCATCCATTTTTATTTTTCCCCATGAAACTGCTTCGTCAGGTCGTGCGCCTGCATCACTACCATCAAATTCTTGTCCAGTATTGATATAAACGGCGAAGTCTGCACCATTTCGCTATTAAACATAGATACAATTTGTAAAAACCAATTTTGTGAATAACAAGATGATATTTTAAAAAAAAGTTACCATGAGATTTGCATTGCAAATATGATGTTTCATTGCTCCTCCACCCAATATTATCATTCCTGTTTTACTTGCAAACACAGCTTCGTTGTTAACTGATCTGATATCGGAAACAATATCTATTATCAATCCAGGATTCTTGTAAGAATGAAAGTATAACATATCTCCCAATGAACCATCAGTAAGAGCAGGACAGTAAACGGGAATATCATTCTACAAATAAATGAAAATAGGTTGATATTTGTTTTGTATATGTTCTCTGTTTTCAAAGGAAGCAAATAGAAAATTACCTTGTATGCCCAGTAATATACTGATTCGGGGTTATCTATTTCCTTTCCCAATCTTTTTATGAGGCTGGATGGTGTCCAAACAGTTCCCTAATGAATAAAAAAAGAAAGATTGTAATAAAAAAAAAGTGTTATTTTTATTTACGTTCTTTTGTTCTTCTAGCATTTGGTCAAAAATGGGCATTATCCAGTCTTCGAATTTGCAATAGTTGTTGTTTGGAACTAAAAGGTTTCCAATTCTATTCAATCCTTTTTTTCGAAGATCAGTACCATTCAATGAAAATTCTCCTAGATAAGTTTTTGATAGGCATTTAATGAAATCCTCTTCTATACCACCAGCTGTAGTTACAACAACATTAACCTATCAGGATTAAGTAGAGTATTAATATCTTGAGCTTATAAAATAAATTTTTATAGTTACCATTTTGTTTTTCACCAAGTATAAAAAGTTTTCTCTTAAGCCAGATGATATCATATTTGATGTATACCCCAAAAATATCTTGCATCTTTCTTTACTGGGATCTGTGAGATCCATTTTGTTCTTGTTTTCTTCTTGAAACAACAAATCTTTTGACAATCTCCAAGAAATCTATTATTTGAATCAGTAAAGGTTATTAGAATACAAAACATTTAAGATTTACTTCTTTTAAACAATAATATTGGTGCGTTAGTTACCATTTTGTTGACTATAGATACAGCTTTTGCAAGACTAGTTGCTTGGAATCCAGTAGTCAAGTATGATTCAAGTATTTTTTCATAATCCAAACCAGAAGAAAAATCATACCCTTTGACTTCAAGTGAATCAGGGACAGTATCTGCAGACTTCACAAACACTGCATCCTCGGCAGCAGAGATTCCAATATTTCCAGAGTTAGAATTTAAAGACATTGAAAAGTGGAAGATTCAAAAAAAGTTATTCCAGTTTTCTGATCAAAAATCGGACGAATAGGATAACATTTTGAAAAATTGTAGAAACCAAAGATATTCGCTGGAAGATTGATGAAGAAGCAAACAGTCAATTATATTGTGCCATGAAATAAATATTATTTCAACCTCACTTTTCTCTTTCTTTTATCTCTATTTCAATAACAGTTTAAAATTCATTATAAAATGGAAGAGCAGAATAAAATCACTAATGAAACCAAACTCGCTGATGAAAACGTAGACATATTAAAGTTTCTCCTAAATAAAGATGAAACCCACAATGGGTCCCCAAAGCATAGAACTGCTGTCAAGGATTTTGAAAATTTTATAAATGTTCTGAACACAAAAAAGAATGAACTATCAAGGCTCTGTGAAAACCATTCTGCAGCTATAAAAGGTTAGTAAAATCTCAAAAATTTTCCACTATAGAATAAAATCTCAAATATAATTGTGTTTTTGACTAAAATATAGAATATACCCAAACCAAGAAAGAAATGGAAAGCAAAATCATGGAGATTGTAGAATTGAAACCTCTCAAAAATGACAACATTGGTAACAATTTTACTTCTTGCATAATTTATCCATTCTATTTTATCTCTCTTTTGATAAAATGATACCATTAAATACACATTACCTTTGATTTAGGACTGTTATTTAAAAGCTATTTTAACAAAACCAATGAACTTAATTCCTTGAAACAACAAAAGGTACTTTACAAAACTATATTATATTTATACCATTTTTCGGTCACTTATTTTTATTCCTTTATATAAATTTTATACATACAAATATCACAAATGTCTTGGAATCTTAGTTTAATAGTATTGTATGACTAAAGATACTTTGTATTTACATTATCTTTAGGAACTACAAGGAGTAGAAATTTTGAAATTGGGTCTTGCATCAATTCAAGATTATATTAAGGATGAAAAGACATTTAGACAGCAGATAAATAAACAAGAAAACGAGTGTGAAAATAGACTATCCAAGTTCATGAGTTTCAATAATAAAGGGCAGCCTTTAGAAAAGGTATTATCATATAGTTTTATTTTTGGAACATTAAAAAGAAAACTTTAATATCATTTTAATGTTTTTTAGCTGGGAGAAGAGTATGATGAAGCCAGATCATTTTACACAAAGAACAAGGAATCATATGTCCGTTTCATTGGTGAAATAGCATCTATTAGAAAAATAGAGCTTTTGGAACAGGTAAAAGTTTTTTATTCAAACTTTTGGTGCCATATATTTAACATCTTTATTCTTTTTAGATTCTTGGAAATATGTACTCACAATTTTCATTCTATCTCAACTCGCACAGCACTATAAAAGATTTGGAACCTATAATAGAAAAAATTAGCGGCAATCTCTTGGATAATCATAGTTCCTACTCTGCAGCCCTTGAAGAATCCCGTCCGAAAAAACATTCCAGTGAAAAAGGTCGTTCTCCATCAAAAACTGATTCCACCGAAAATAGTGATTCATCTTCAACAAATACCAGCTATTCAATTATTTCTAGCTCAAAAGATAGTATATCCAACATAGAAAATTTTGATTCAAAAGGATATTTGTTTTATCAAGTTCAAACCAGCTTACGAACTTATTGGAGTAAAAGGTGGTTTGAAATTCGTTCAACCAATCTGGTGCATTTTAGTTCCCTTGACGAATCAGATATAGAAGTGATCCCATTGATTCTCTGTAAAATCAAAACCAAAAAATACTCTGATGCTGAATCACTGAACATATATGGCAGAATAAACGTTTTTGAATTGATAGGACCACAAAGAACATATAAGATTCAAGCAGAATCACAAAAAAGTATGCAATTGTGGGTTTCTCTGATTGACAGCACAATCAATTCAGCATTGTACTACCAAAAAGCACCCAACCGATTCAGTCAACGATTGGGGAAACAAAGCACACCCAACTTTTCTCAAAATTATCAGTTTACTCATAAAAACAGTACAAATTCCTTACATAATACTTCAACGATCAATGAAAGTTGTACAGAAGAGGAAGAAAGTTACAAAGAGTGTATAAGTTTGATTTTGAACATTAAGGGAAACCAAGCTTGTGCTGATTGCGGATCACCAAATCCAACATGGGCAGTTATAAATTTTGGCATTCTTGTATGCATTGATTGTAGTGGTATCCACCGAAGTTTTGGGGTTCATGTAAGTAAAGTTAGGTCAATTCAATTAGATAGGTTGGATCCTGAACACTGCCATATCATGCAAAGGCTAGGAAATGAAGCAGTGAACCAATTTCTTGATCCAAAAGCCGATTCCAGTCCAGTTCCAAACTCAGCCCCTGACTATCTACATGCATATATATCGAACAAATATTATATAAGAAAGTATTTGAAGCCGCTAGATGTGGAAAATAGTAAATCAGCTGATATAAGCACAACAGGAGATGAGAAAAACTGTTCAGAGGATGTGCTCAATCTAGCTTTATACAATAGTGTTATAAATTCGGATTTGAAAATGGCCTTACACACACTGTTACTTGGTGCTAACCCCAATTTTATACATCCAAAGTATAATTCCACTCCACTGATACTAGCTGCTTTTATGTCTGATTTTGGAATGTCCGAGATATTGATTATGTGGGGCGCTAAGTTAAACATGTGTGTTAATCCTCTATCAAGTGATAAAGACGAAGAACAGAAATCAAAATCTCCTGACCTTGAAATTGGGTATCCTCCTGCACTGATAATAGATTCTGGTGGTTCAGCACTTCACTCAGCTGCTTGTGGTGATAATCCTGCAATTATTGGATTTTTGACTAGACATGGTGCAGATGTCGAAATGAAGAATTCTAGTGGACAAACACCAACTGATTTTGCTTTGCTTCATTCTCATCTTGTTGTAGTTATGGCATTGCGATACTCATCTTTCTTGGCAGAAAGCGGGACGATCACCCAAGATTCTATGATGAGCTCCTTTGGTCCAGAATGTAATATTCCTCTTGTATACAAAGGCGTATCTGAAAACGAACCTTTGAAATCAGTACCACAGGATTCTGAACTTTTAACAGATACCAAAGTTGTTGAATCTGTTAAAACAGAGAGTGTATCTCCTGCTATAAGTCAAACGACAGAAACAACAGCAGTTTTGGATACTTCATGTTCTGTATCTTCTGAAATATGATAAAGAATTTTGGGTGGAACAGAAATGTAGTAAGGATTTATTGAAAAGCAAAGAGAATGTTATGGAGGGGGAGTTGGAGAGTATTCATTTAAAAGTTTAGATTTTATAAAAAAGAAAATTTACGAATTTATTTTAATAGATTTACACTGGCACTAAATAAATTTTGTGGGTTTTCAATTCGAGATTTATGTTGGGATTTGAGGCCCTTCTCCACCAGGCACCAGTAAGCATATATTGTTGCCATTGAGAAGGATCTGTTTGACTTTGTTTGTTTTTATTTGTCCATCTGGAAGATGTTCAAATTCTGTAACGTCTTCAAGAACAATGTTGACATAATCGTCGAATCCTTGGAGTGTGCCAACAAATTCTTTGTTGAATTTCATCAAAATCCAAATTTTGGAGCCAATGCATTTGTCAATCAATTCTATAGTAGTTTTGTGTTAGGAATTTAATATTTGTTAAAATTTTATACTTGCCTAATGGTAATAGTTGAGAAGCCATTTTAAAATCTAGAATTGTTGATTACTAGTAAAAAGAAAAAGAGTTTGATCAAAATAGAAATGTTTTATAAATGCTAATTTTTTATTGGTCCTCTCCATTGTTTTTTGAATGAGCTTTACTTGGTGGTGTTGTTTTATGGATTGTTGGAATATAACCTATAGGTGGACTAGGCAACCGAAGTATTGCTTCATAAGCCATACCGTTGCTCCTCCGTGTCTGTGTACTTTTTATGCTGTAGTCTGGACTCACTAATCTCCACATATCTGCATTTTCTCCCGAGTTCAGAAATTGATGCATATCCGAGTTTGGGTTTCCAAATGGTTGGTTGCTTTTCGCATTTTCTTTACCAAGTTTGTTAATGGATCTGTTGATAATAATTGAGGGGAGCATGGATAATGAAGTTCGAGGTAGTTTAATGTTGCTTCCTTCGAGGTCAAGAGCACTAATATTGCTGAACCCAGATTCAAACGATGACATTTCAAACTGTTTGGATTTAATGGAGGGAAGTGGAAGATCTTTATATTTCTCTAAACTTTTGAATTCCATTCTGCTTTTTGAATTTTTTGCACTTTTGATTATTCTTGAACTATTTCTTTTTGGATTTAATTCAGAATCAAACATTGGTGCTTTGAAGTCATATGAAAGTGCCTCCGCTGTGTTCCACGCATTTGCAAAAAAGTCATTTTTGTTCCTCTCCAAACGCCTGTATAAATCTTCAACATTTTCACCACTATTTAAATCTTCCAATGTCATCAGATTCTTTACTGACCTAGATCCATTAACTTTCTTTGAATTATGTTTCCCATTAATAACATTTTTTGATACTGATGTCGATCTTGGTGGTAAATTCTTTGGCGAACTACTGTTGGGATTATTGTACTCAAAGTATACACTATCTCCTATTGCTTCCATTTGTTTCTGCGCCATCACTGCTGAAAATGCTGCTGCAGCTCCCTTGTCCCTTAACGCCATGTTCTTTGCTAAACTGTGATTGTTCCTATCAGAAGTTACGTTTTGTTCTCCAACAACATCATTAGTTTGTCTTTCCTTGTTGCTACTGGGGTTGTAAGCAGTATTCATGAGATTGAATCCCAAGATAGGTGTCTCAGGTACTTGTTGATGTTGTGTTAAAGGTTGTATCGATTTTGTTTTTTTTGTTCTTAGTGGACTATTCTTTGTAACCTTTTCTTGGATCATTGTGTTTCCATGTCGATTAATAGAATTATGTGACCCACTACGAACAATGTAGGAACTCATATTATCTATTAATGGGGAGGATTTAGGCACATCTAGAGTAAGCTTTTCTTTACCGTTGGTATTTGGAATTTTTTGTAAAGAATTGAAGTTTTCTAATTGGCGAATATCTTTACTTTGATGAAAGTCTTTTTTAGGTGGGATTGGCAACAACCCAGTATTTTTGTTTTCTGGGGGAATATCTTTGTCTGCTATTACAGAGTCCTTTCTTTCTAAAACTATCTTTGATAAGCCTTGAACATTTCTGGGTCTGGGACTTCCAATAGTAGCAGATTTATGTTTTTGTTTGATAGAATTTCTATATTTCCTGTACAAGCTCCCTGTAATAGTTTTCTTTTCGGATGTACCGACAAAAATTGTATTGTTTCTTTTTGATCTTAAACTGTTAACATCAACTGGTGATGACAATTCATAGTTTTCATTGTAGGAAATATGGGAATTGTGATGATGTTTTTCTGTTTTTATCTTGTTTAAAAACTTTTTAAAGATACCTTTAGGAGCAATCAAAAACTTTGAACTGTTTTTGACTTTAGAACCGTTATTATCCATTTCTACCTTATTCCTTGCCCGCGTTTTACTTTGAGAAAATTTATGGTTGTAAACACTTTTCTCCCTACTATCAATAGTATCCTTCAAGCTTTTTTGTTTTTTAAACTCGTTTCTTAACAGCTCTTCGTCAACCCCATTTCCATACAAATTTATAGCAGTAGTAAGACTCCCACCACCAGCTTTACTAAATCCACAAAGTTTGAAACCTGTATCACTTTGTTTCTCATTGTCTTTTTGTACACTTGGTGCATTTTCAATTGGATCAGGATGTCGATTGCTAGCAAACGCTTTGATTTTAATATCTTCGGGAAGTAAAGGTAATTTTTTATATTCCGTTTCTTCTGGCAACTCCTCTTCTTTTTGAGTACCAGTATCGGGCTCTTTAACTGATGGGAGATCAGGTAGTGGTTTTTTGGAAAGTGTTTGGTATTGGAAATCTTGGCCTTCAGTAGAAAAGATTGATGTGTTTAAAACTATTTTTGTTTGTATATCTGAATCAAGGAATGAATCTGGAGTAATATCTAGAGTGTTTTTACTTGTTCCTCTGGGAGGTAGACTCTTCAGTTTTGCTTTGGAATTTTCAAACTCCAAAAGAACTTTTTCGAGGTTGCTACTGGCTTTAGGATCCAATGTACTATTCTGGCGGTCGTATTCAAGAGGTTTGTGTATACCCTCTTCTTCTTCATTGATATTTGTAACTTCCCTTTTAGAAAAAACATTTGGTGATGGACTAACGCTGCTAGCATTTACCCACGGTGCATTTCTATTATTGCTTTTGCGATTGAATACAGATTCAATATCAATAAGAGCATTAGAATCTTTACCAACAAACATTGGTGTTTTCGTTACTGCTATATTTCCTTTGTCTTGGTAACTGATATTTTTGTTTTGGTACTCGAATTTGTTATTATTCTCAAAGTAGTTATTTTCAAACTCATTTGATGAATCCAAAACTGAATCATTCCTTTTTACTCTACTTTTTTTATTTGTATCTAACACTTTAGATTGTTTTTGGTGGTCAATATTTCCTTTTTTTGGTGGCAATCCATTAACTTCTTGTGTAAACTCGTTTTGAAAGTTTGTATTTGCAGAGGTT
>MBFT01001136.1:15129-26642 GCA_003086725.1 Furculomyces boomerangus | reverse complement strand
GTGTCCCAAGCTTCTTGGGTTGTGTTCAGCTGAAGTAACGGCATACACAATATTTTGATGTAATTCAGCTCGAAGATTATTTTGATTATTTTGAATGTATCCAAGTCTGATGCTTTCAATTTTAGCAAACGCCATACAACAATACTCTTAAAAAAGTCTTTTGCCAAAAATAATGTATTTCTTTGGCCTTTCCGAGTGTGCAAGTAATAGGAATAAAAATTTCTTACTGAAATTTTGTTAAAAACTTGCCTCATTCCTATATTCCAACAATCTTTGCCTTCAGGAAAAAGCAAAACATAATGTAGCGCATCAAATGATCTGTGCCTACTGTTAATTATTTGGTTTCCGCCATTACAACCTTTAATGATTATATCCCTATGTCCTGGGTTATTATTATCCATAAGAACTGAGACTTCTTTCAATCCTTTTAATCCATTTATATCTGCGTGGGTATCACGGTCCAATTAGCGTCCATGTGAAACACCACTTTTGATTGGCTATTCAATGTTCCGAAAAACACATTGAATAGCCAATAATGTTCTTCTGGCACATTGACCTGGTCAATGTGCCAGAAGAACATTTTTTTGCGATGTGCTGTATTTACTATAAATACAGCCCCCACTTGCCAACTCCTTTCAGCAAGTGTTTAAATGCTGTAATTCCTTTAGTCTTAAATAATATTTATAATATTAAATCCTTTTCTTATTATAGTCCTTGACAAATGGTGATCCAGCCAGGACGCAAAAACTAAAACTAACAAACTAGCTCACTCTCATCTTCTCCAATTGGACAACCCTCCACAGGAACACTTTTGCCACAGTCTACACTTGCTCATTTATACTTCTTTATATCCCTTGACTGACACAATCGTTTAGGTTTAACTTAATCTTTTGCTGTTTTTATTCAAGTTTGCCAACGCCTGTTTACAATTTGATATAAAAACTGCATTACTTTAAGTGCTAAATTTTAACGTTATTTTAAATATTCAGACTTCAATTGCAGCATCAAATCTTGCTAACTCGTTTGATCCGATTTAACAGAGTTCAATAGGAAAAATGGCTCTTAAAGACAAAGATGGCCAGGACACCCTTCCAGCGCCTATTTAAAACGGCGAAAGAGTAAACATCATTTCGGGCTTCCCCAAAATTGCTTTTGGGTCTATAAACGCACCAATTTTTACCTGAAAAGAAGTCTTGTTTTTTATTGAGGACTAAGAAATAATAACTCTAAAGAATACTCCACAGCAAAAGATGTTACTATTTTCCTACTATTATGAGCAATCAATTTGTGGTAGTCTTACGCGTACAACAGTTTTGAGTCAAGGAATTGGAAGTATTTTAAGGAAATGTTACTAGTCATGTTTAAATTGGATACGGACATCATAACTGTTTCCGACCTCAAAGAACTGGTGAACTAAGGATTCGAAACAAAAATTTTGAAGAATTCATGTACCATTTTATGTATCTCAGCAACAAACTCGTTGAGAATGTATCATTCTCCACTGCTAACAAAAAGAAGCAACTTCTGCAAGCAATACCAGAAAAGCTATTGAACCTTATTAGGCCAAATCTGTACTCGCTGAATGACGAGTTATTTGACTTTGGTCTTATAGTATCTGCAGCTTGTTCAGAAATATAGTTCCAGAAGAACATAAAATTTTTTAAGAAGGATCCTGTGCTGACTCAAAATAGAGCTAATGAGAAGACGACCCAGCTGCAAGTAAAGGAAGCAGCTCAGTTTGGGGATCCTGGTTACCACTCTTCAAAAAAAAAAGAAATACCTAAAGACCGTGTCAATGCAAATGATATGCAATTTCTTATTGAACAGTGGGTGCCATAAGCATGGCCATCCAAAGAATTAAAGAAAGAACTTCCTCAAAATTATTAAACGTCTCAAACACCACGACAAGCTTAAGTTGGAACAGAAAGCAGTATGCGTGATGCAATGAGGAACATATTAAACGAGACTGCGTTCATCTAAAAAGGGATCTTGATTATGGGTTAGTTCAGCTTGGAGAGGAGGAATGATCATTAACGGAAAAGGTGCGGTAGATACACTCAACTTTAATTGTGGGGGATCAGAGATTGGTGTCTAAACCTCAAAAGCTCACAAAAAGTTGGTATACGTTGATTCTACGGATAACCCAAACATGGGGTAAGCAGATGTAAACCAACTAGTCAGTGAACATGATTTATAAATTTATTAAATGCCCACACCACGGCAAGGGAAAACTGCGCAAGAGGTAGTCGATATACTCCGTACAAAGAAGCTCCTGCTCCTAGAACAAGACCTGGCCTTAAACCAAGACAGTCCAAGGAGATAGAATTGGATATTCCTTCCATATCCATACCAGTTCTGTACCCGTCTGTCACTGATACCACCCAGTTGCTTGAAAACGAGATGAAAGTCAAAAATGATAAGGGTATACCTGACAGACCTTACAAAATGAAGTCAAGTGTTGTGGATACGTCTCTCAACGACAGGGTAATCAAAAATGTTAAAGCTTCAAAAATAGAAATTTTTTTCCAGGAACTAGCAATTGTGTCGCCAATGATAAGAAAAATTAAAATGATGACTTCAGACAGAAAAAAGTGGTATATTTTGGTTCATAGCAGCTCTATCGGAGCCCCATAAACACAAGAAGACACACTCGGACAGTTTTAAAACGGAATACCTGGCGGTGGGGTCTGGTAAAGTACTGGGTTTTGTTCAAGGCGCAGAGGTGCTAGTTTTTTTTATTAGGCAGCGAGATCAATTTTATAAGTGCTGAAGTGTTTAAAGCCCTTGAATCATTAAATAGGATGTCCCTGAATGATTCAATAAACTGGAACTTAGTTGATACAAACCAAGGATCATTCAAAATGATGGGGATTTGCAATGATGTTAGAATAGAAGTAGCTGGTGTCTCCATAGAAGTGGCGGTGTTTTTTAGCAAGCACATAAAGACACAAATAATTCTGGATCGCCTATGGGACATAAAAAGCCGTTGTTAAAAGAGCTAGACATGATGAAACACTCTGGTACACCGCCAGAGATGAATACACTGACGCAGCAGTCACATTATGCTTTAACAACTTGCAGGATCAAAGAAGGTATGAGAATCACTCAATGACTGCCAACAATGGCAAAGCGTCCGTTTCTCAGATCCAAGTTAGTATAGTTCCACACGGTAACCTGACTCCACACTCAATCAGAGTTCTAACTCAGTATAAATCTGTTTTAAATAAGGTACATCCAGTACCAAAAGCTCTTAAAGATATAAAATCACCATCCATATTACAGAGCAATAAAATTTTACCAATCAAAAATACAAGGCTGATCCCAGAAAGGCTAGACAAGCTTATAATACGAGACGAAAATCTCACACCGCACAAAGTATACTACTTTAAGGAGGCATAAAGTCTTGCAAAAAAGCGTTTGTTTTAGCCCAAGGAGCTTGGAAGACTCTTCTCCAAAATTGAACAGCCTGTCAAGGTTGAAACCGTTGATCACATACCCAGGATGTTTAAGTCCTACCCCATCCCCAAGGGAATGCAAGAGGAGGTGGAAGGACTCCTAAAATCAAAGCTACTTTTGGGAATCCTGGAACCATTAAACGGTTCATATTCAAACCGTTGGATCGGTTTTTGAAAGAAGGATGTATAGATTTTTACCAGAAAATTTTTGCTGAATACTACTAAATGTGCCTGGAACCAAAGTTTTGATAAGATAATTGTGTCTGAACTAAAATTTTTTCAATCAGCAACAGGTTTCTGCAGCTAAGGCTATTTATTTTTTTTTGAGATAGAAACTAACAGCTTGTTTTCGGTTACTGATTTTGCTATTCCTTCTTTGTTATATAAAAAACTCAAGTATCGGAATGGGTCGTCGCTTGTTTTTTTGTACTCAGTGTTAATTGTACTGTCTCCAATGACTATGGTAATGGTTTTATCCTTATTTATTCTTGCATTGGAAGCTTGGCAGTGTAAGTCAAGAATTGTTTCAGTTATTTCTAAGTTGTTTTGGTTGTGTATATAACTGCCAAATTGTCAGCATATGCTAAGGTTTTAATATTTGATTATAGTATGTTTATTCCTTTTATAGTGTTTCTTAGGGTCAATAGCATTGGCTCTAAAACTATATTATATAAGATTGGGGAAAAGGAATCATCTTGTCTGACGCCTTGTTCAATTCTAATCCAACTTGTTTTATTTTTGTTAAATTTTATCCTGGTTCTTGAATGAGTGTTCAGATTCTTGATCCATTCTATAAAAATTTTTGGGAAGTTGAATTTTTCCAGAATGCAAAAGGGGTAGTTTAGGTCCACTCTGTTGTAAGCCTTTTCCTGATCAACAAGAACTATCATGTCTTTTGAAGATTCGGTATTTAGTTTGCTGCATTCAAAAATAGAGTTAAAATTTATGATATTATCAAAGATACTACGTCCTTTCATGAATCCTGATTGAGAAATATCTATAATGTTGCCTAATACTTCTTTGAGTCTGTTTGTTAGTATTTTAGATAGTATTTTGTAGTTACAATCAAGGAGGAATATAGGTCTCCAATTTTTTATAAGCTGGGCGTCACCATTTTTTGGTAGTAGTATTATTGATGATTTGTTGAAATTATCCGGAAACGCTTTTACATTTAGACAAAAGTTGTACAGTTTAGCCAGTACTTTTCCTATTGAGCCACTAAACTTCTTGTAAAATTCATATGGAATTTCATCTTTGCCTGGCAAACTCCTAATTTTGAGCATATAATAATATTGGTAACTTCTACCGTAATAGGTTTGATTAGACTATTTCAAGCTTCTTTATCTAGAAAATTTTCAATATTGTTGAGTAGTATATCCTGTAAAAACCTATCAGTTTTACCTTTTGAGAACAGATTGGTATAAAAATTGGTAATTATATTCCTTAATTCGCTTTTTTCGGAAAATAAAGTATTGGTTTCTTGAAATAACAGCGAGTTAATTTTTGTTTTACTTTCTTTTATTTTGATGGTTCTATAAAAGTATTTACTTGATGATTCTCCTTTTCCCCCCACCTTACTCTGGACATTCTCACTAATTTTTTTGTCTCTTCTTCCTTGAGTTTTTTATTCTAATTGAGATATTGTTGAAAGAAACTAGCCAATTTTTGTAGAGCGGGTTTTGAGTGTTAGCAGTTGCTTGGTTGAATGAGTGTTTTTTGAGTTCAACAATAATTTTTTCTAGTCTTCTTAGCTTGTTTTTGAATGTTTTTTGTGGATTTTGCTCGCTTTCTTTTATTTTCTGTGTGAGTTTATTTTTAAAATTAGACCAAATTTCAAGATTTTGAATGTAGTTTTCAGGAATTAAACTTTGTATGTGATCCTTTATATCTTTTACAAGTTCCTTGTTTTTGAGAGAGGATGGGTTCATTTTCCAGTCGCTTGTTTGTTTTTTGGTGTTCCTATTATTTGAACTGATGAGTCTTCTGGTGTATAATTGGAGGTGGTCAAATTTGTTACCAATCTTGTATCAAGATCAATAAATTCAAATATTTTCTATAAACCAAAATATGATTGATTTCTGCTTTGGTTTATCCACTATACGATCATCACGTGAAGAGCTTTGTATTTTTTTTGATGATTTCGTGTAGATTAATTACATCTAATTTTTGTATTGGTTTGTTTAGTGATGGCCACTCTGTTTTTTTTTGTTTGGAGACCAGAAACAAGTTATGTTGTTTCTGGCAATGTTTAAATCACCTAAAACGATCACATTATCTTTTTTTGTTACGTAGTTATCAATTTCAAGGTAAAAATCGTTTCTTTCTTTGTGTGTTGCGGGTACGTAGATATTGACTATTTCAAAGCTATATTTTAGATGGCTAAGTATAACTGTGGCTTGTATGACTCTACCTTTCATTGAGATTTTGAATTTTTGAATTTTTAGGCTTTTGTTGTTTATAAGAATTCCAGTATGATGACTCCAAATTGCTTCATAGTACCATGCTAGTTTCCATGTATCAAATTCCTCTTTTTTATAATGGGTTTCCTGAAGACAAATGATGTCTGCTTTGTGGTTTTTTAGTAGAGCTAGTGTTTCGCTTCTTTTTGTTGGATTTCTTATGCCCTGAACATTCCAGGTGCATATTGTTAGCTCTTTATTGCCTACTTGATTCATGTGTTGTAATATTAGATGTACTCCTATTATGAGTAGAGTTTTGTTTGATTGGATTTTCATTTGATTCTACTTCCATAGAATTGTTTTCTTTTCTGCTTACACAAAGACTGCTTATTATACCTGTGTTTTTGAGTAATGAGTCATGAGTGTTTGAGATTGGGGTTTCTGGTAAGGTGTTGTTTTTGGTTGTAGGAGTATTATTGTATTCAAAATTTTTTGTGGGTGGTCTGTTGATATGATCTGTACTTATGTTTAAAGCTTCAAATATGTTATTGTTTTTGAATGCCCCTTTTTCCTGATTGAGATTACATCAGCTGTATTTTTTGTTTTTAGCATTTCATGCTTTGGCTTCTTTCTTTTGTAATTAAAGGTAGTCCAGATGTTGTTTGGTGTAGGTTCGGGGGTACTATCTTGAGCATTTTTTGCGTAGTTTGATGAGAAAAAATTGGAGTTTTTTTTATTTTTTTCTGCTTCCTTTTCCTGCATCTTTGGACATTTTGTTATAGAATGATCCGTTTTTTTTACAATAATTGCATACTTAAGGTTCATTTTTGTAAAAAAAGGAAAACACTACGTTTTCAACTGATAGAAAAGATGGAATAATGTTGTCTTTGTTTTTTTTTTGAATAGAATTTTTGCCTTATTGATTATTTTTTCTCCGTGGTTGTTCTGTAGAACTGACATATCCAGGATTTTCCCAATTTGTAGGAAAGTATGTTTAACTGCTAATAGAAATTTATTGAATGATTTACCTTCAAACGAAGGTATACTGATGTTTATTATGTCTTCTTTCATCTCAATTGTTTTAGAGAATTTGATTTTGTCGGATTTGAACTCAATGTTTTTGGATTCAAAATTCTTGGCTTCGTTTTCGGAGTCAAAAAAAATAAGCTTCTTTTTTGCTTTCCTGTTTAAAGATTATGAGGCATTGTCAAAGTCAATCTGTGAAGCCAATAGACCCGCTACTTTATCTGCGTCTTTTTCATATCTGGTTAGGTTGAGCCCCATAATTTCTGCTCCACCAAGCGGGGTAATCATTGTCAAAGAACGTTGTTTTTGTTTGTTGGTAAACAAGTGTTTTATTGAGACCCTTTTAAAGGTTTTTTTCTTGGCTGCTGATGCGAGCCTTGATTTTTGTCAAAGTCTTCAGCCATACTGTAGTTGATAGCTTTGGATGAAAAATTGGATTTTGTAATTTCTCAATTAATGATGATGAAGATCTGATTTTATAGTTTAGAAATTGAATTTTTTTTGGAAATATGAAACTATTTTCTTGAAATAAAATCGAATTTTTTCTCCTTTAAAAAAAGCTTAAGGGTTAAACATATGTTATGAATAGCAAAGTTATTGAAGAAAGGAGTCGTTTTTTTTTCTAGCCTACTCGGCTGTTTAATATATAAAATTAAATTAGCTATAAAATAGATGGCGGTAATTAACCTTCCAAAATAAGGCTTGAATGTAGTTGTATCCAAGTATGGCAGCACTATCCCAATTGGGCTATTATCTGTTTACCATACATAAAGTTTATCGATTTCTCGAATGTATTAATAATGTGTTTGAATGGAAAAAAATTGGGACTAACGTTTTATAAGATATTAATTTTTAACATAAACAATTTGACACCTTTGTTGACACTAGTGTTTAAGCCAACTATACCAAAATGGGGGAGACCTAAAAATTACTGAAAGTATAATTACCTTGGGATGATATTATTGTATACAACAAGAACAAAGTGATGACAGCCACCAAAGCTGGGTATTGGTTCCCAATAAAATGGGGAATACCAATGGCGATTAGAGCACAGTTTGTGCGCTCCTTGCTTATGCCAATTGGTAGTTATGGTTGCAAACTCTTTGTTATGAACAAATAGCAATGCAGACCAATACAGATGACCTTGGATGTATCTATTAAGGCGGTATTACGTGCTAGTAGATACATATCAATGACGAAACTACAAAAAGAAATGATAATAACAACTGCCCATCACAGGGCATGCCTGGCACGTTGGAGATCTTTTCAAAAATAAAAAAACTCAATAACTTGGATCAGTGATCTAATAGAAATACCGACGCACACACAAAAACAAGCATGGGTTAGCGGAACCACCAGATGGATGAAGGTGGTTTCCAAGGGTGATACCAAAACACATATAATCAATATGTTGACAGAGAAGACCCAAAATAAAGAAAACTCAAAAATTGAACAATGGAAAAGGAAAGGAACATTGGTGACAGATGCGACTGGTTGAACATGGAACTGGTGCTCCGAAATCAACAGGCTGGACTTAGGATAATAGGAAAAATGAGGAGTGGAGCATTCTGGACTACTGAACGAATGGCCAAATGTAAAATGACCAATGGAATGTACAGATCAATTTGTCCAATGTGTTATGAGCCAATACCATAGAGAATTGATTATTTATTATTGGATTGCAAAAATGGCAAAAATCAAAGGGCGGAAACTATTGGAAAACATATTTCTGGGTTAAGCCACATTGGCTCAACAGGATTAGTGTCCTCTCTGACCACATTCCAAATTTATTTGATTGGCAAACTCCTTGGGGAGAGCTTAAAGCTTTTTTTTTCTCAGTTTCATGCAAGCAGAGATTTTTATGTAGTCAATATGATGTTGGACACAGCATCATTTTGATTGGTATCGTTGCACCCAGAGCTAGTATCATAGATGATAGCATAGCTCAACATGCCCCCTTGAACCAACGCTCAGTGATGGGTAGGGAGCCTCTAGAGAGGCGGAGTGGTGCTGGTATATTGGGGTTGTGATTAATATTTTTTTTAAATAGTTTTTTTGCTTTTTATTATGGATATCAATACCAAACTCAATAAACTGACTCTACGAGTAAAAAAATGTCAAGTCTTAGTAATATGTTATGTGGTATTGTATTTGGTAAAAGACGAGTAAATAGTCAATAGTATGTGTAAGGGCAAATAAATAGTAAAAGTCTGTTTTTCAGCCAAGTTTTACATTTTACACTGGAGCGCTGCGATCTTTGAGGAGAGATCTTTGTGCTGAGGTTTCAGATTTTTGGTATAAAAGTCTGTTTACGGCAGCTACATAGGCGTGTGCGGTGGCAGCTAGTATATCAGTATCAGCACCTATTCCAGTGAAAACGGGGTAATCATTGGGATTTGTGGAGACATCGCCTGGTGCGGGTTTTTCTTGGATCTTTATGGTTGCCTTTCCAATGGAATCGCTGCCTACACTGGTTGCAGATAGGTTGAATTCTTTGAGGGATGTGTCTAAATTCAAAACCCGTTTGATGGCATTGAGAAGGGCTTCTACGGGGCCACTGTATGCTAGAGCGGCATCAGTGATCGATTTTCCGGTGGATAGGTCTTTGAGGGTAACGGTGGCAGTTGATACAGATCCTGTTCCGGTGACGACTTGTATGTGAGTTAGTTCATAGAATTGGTTTTCGGTTTTCTGTGACTGACTTGGAACGGGTTTTGTGTTTGGTTCTTGTATTGTGGAGTCAACTACACCATTAATTTTGAGATCAGCAGTGGTGTTGGAGATTTGGCCTTTGGAGGTGTAATACTTGGCCATTGTTTCAGAGGCAATAGCACGAAGGTCATCATCGGTTACACTGGTTTTTTTGCTGTCCGCAATGTGTTTGAAGCGGGAGAATATATCATTTAGTTGGGATTCGGAGATAGCAGAATCAGTGTAGCCGAGATCTTCGAGTCTTTGCTTGATAGCGTGTCTTCCTGAATGTTTACCGAGCAAGAGGTTAGAGGTGAAGACACCTACATCTTCTGGGCGAATGATTTCATAGGTTTCTTTGTTTTTGAGGACACCGTCTTGATGGATTCCGGATTCGTGGAGGAAGGCATTTCTTCCCACAATAGCTTTATTTGGTTGAACTATCATACCACTTAAGTCTGAAACTAGACGGGATGTGGAAGCGAAGAGGCGTGTGTTGATGGTGTGGTAGACAGGGTAGGTGTTTGGATGGGTGTGAATGTTCATAACGACTTCTTCGAGAGCGGTGTTTCCAGCACGTTCACCTATTCCATTCATGGTAACTTCTACTTGACAAGCACCACTAGAAATGCCGGCAAGAGTATTTGCAGTGGCAAGACCGAGGTCGTCGTGGCAGTGAGTTGACCAAATGACTTTGTCAGAACCTGGGGTGTTTTTGATTAGATAGCTGATAAGCTCGCCATATTCTAAAGGTGTTTTATATCCGACAGTGTCGGGGATATTGAGGGTTGTTGCACCAGCTTCAATGACAGCAGCAAGGATTTTGACTAGGAATTCGGGGTCAGAGCGGGCAGCATCTTCTGGGGAGAACTCTATATCAGAGCAAAGGCTTTTGGCGAAAGTCACAGACTCAATAGCTCTTTGGAGGCATTGTTCGCGAGAGATTTTGAGTTTGTGTTCGAGATGGATGTCGCTGGTTGCGAGGAAGGTGTGAATGCGGTGGTTTTGGGCGGATTTGATTGCGTCGTAGGCAGTTTGTATATCTTTTTGGATTGCTCTAGCAAGGCCACAGACGGTGATTGGTTTTCCTATTTTTTCTCTTCCTTCCATGAGAGAGCCGACTTCCTGAGCGATTTTCTGGACAGCAAGGAAATCGCCAGGGGAGGCTACGGGGAAACCAGCTTCAATAACATCAACGCCGAGTTTAGAGAGCTGCTTGGCAATAGCAACCTTTTCCTCGATGTTGAGAGTTACTCCGGGTGACTGTTCGCCATCTCTTAGGGTAGTATCGAAAATCACAAGCTTATTTTTTTGGATCATTTTGGAAGAAAGGGGTTGATTGGAGATGGGAAGAATGATTTATTAGTGGAAGATTAGATTACTAATGATTCATTGACAAATCTGATTATGAAACAGTTTTCACAAATAAATGCCCATGATAAAGACCAGGAACGCTTTGCAGGTGGGGCGGGTTAACTAGCCAGAGAAACTCAACTTTTTCCCCAAGAACCGAAATAACGTACTCTAGAATGTCCTTTTTCAGCTCTGTTCCTGCATCCAGCTTCTCTGCCGACCACACCAAGTAGTGTTCTATCCCCTCCTCAAACGCATACGGAAAGTCGTTCTTCTTCAGCCTGTACTTCCCCTCCATGCCTACGTACACACTCTCCCGCAGATACCTCTCCACCGACCCGTACTCTTCCCGCAGCTCTCCTAATCTCTTCTTGTAGTGCTGCTCGTCCTCTACTTTCCTCCCAAGAAGCTCGTACCTTCCGCTCTCTAAACGTGTTACCGATGTTTCTTTAGTGCTGCTTACCTAGAACTATCTTTAGATCTACCCACGACTTAACTTCTCCAACTTCCATATTTATACTATTGACCATTTTTGTGTAATTTTGGATTTTTTAGAACAAAAAGAGTTTTGGTTTTTCATTTGCAAATA